>JAXIVD010003765.1:5000-12500 GCA_036785275.1 Cancer borealis
AGATTAACAAAAAAAAGGGAATATTTAAGAAGTAATATTGAATTATGTGTAATAATTTTTTAATCCTTTGACTGTGTATATATATATATATATATATATATATATATATATATATATATATATATATATATATATATATATATATATATATATATATATATATATATATATATATATATATATATATATATATATATATATATATATATATATATATATATATATATATATATATATATATATATATATATATATATATATATATATATATATATATATATATATATATATATATATATATATATATTAGATATTTGATAGTAGATATAATTGAACGCTTATTAGAAGCTAATGTTGGGTGTTTTGAATCATAGTACTTATCCATTTTCCTTCACTTCATAGTATCACATAGTTCGTTATCAAGTATTATCCATGTCAAAAATTATTATTTTATTTTTATTTGTTTTGTTTTTTTGTTTAGTGTGATTTAGGTATATTTCTTTTTTATTAATTAACTTTTAATATATGAAATAGTGAAAATAAATAATAAGGTTGAACTCAAGATTCTAAAGTATATATGTCGAAAATTAGTAATTTTTTATTTTATTATTTGGAGAGTGGGATGTGTACGATTTATTTTTTTTATAAATGAATAATATATGAAATAATGAAAATGAATAAGATTGAACTCAAGATTACTTACATGGACTATTTTGAGACATAAACGTGATTAATACTTGATTTCTTTAATTAATATATATCTTGGTAGTAATAGTTTGGTTAAATATCCTCATATTTTAATTAGATTATGATACATTTAATCCAATATATATATTTGTCTTATTAAGTAATTCCTATCATATTCATTTAATGCAATTCCATTGTGTGTGTAAATGTTGTGTTCAGTGCCAGATCAGAAATATATACACACACACACACACACACACACACACACACACACACACACACACACACACACACACACACACACACACACCATTTATCTGGCTTCAACAAGACAGCACTTTTCTAAAACTGTCCTGGTGTGAATTGGGTCTAATTTGGCTTCCTAGTATTACAGCATTTTGAGGCTTTCTTTTCATTTTGTTGTTCACATCAGCAGCAGCAATCAGGAGTGTCAGCACATGCTCCCCCTTGTACATGTTGACTGTCAATAATCCATAGTCAACCTGTAGTTATTTTATTGTATGTCACAATTTTGTATGATTTTAGATGAATTAACGTAGCGCCGTATGACCTTAGATGTCTGTCTGGCGTTTGTTCCTTTTTGCATTCATGAACTAACTAACTAATTACCAGGTTTAAATGGGCAGCAATAAGGCTACTTGATGCTGGATAAATGGAAAGGAAATATATTGCTAGGAAGTGGAATGATTTTTTTTTTTTTTTTTTTTTTTCTCTCTCTCTCTCTCTCTCTCTCTCTCTCTCTCTCTCTCTCTCTCTCTCTCTCTCTCTCTCTCTCTCTCTCTCTCTCTCTCTCTCTCTCTCTCTCTCTCTCTCTCTCTCTCTCTCTCTCTCTCTCTCTCTCTCTCTCTCTCTCCATTTAACTGAGTCACCTTCAGGTTTAAGGGAGGTGACCACTCTTTGGCTTTTTTCCCCAAAATATTGCCTTTTTATGCCAAGTCTTGATACTTTTTCGTAAAGATTCAGTAACCTGCTCATCAAAAAATCTTGGGAATTTTTTGTTTGTCTTTGATTTTTTAATAGGTCATTAAATATATGAAATATATTTAAATATATATATATATATATATATATATATATATATATATATATATATATATATATATATATATATATATATATTTTTATATATATATATATATATATATATATATATATATATATATATATATATATATATATATATATATGAAAATTATTAAAGCAATATAAGGTTGTCATCTGTGTAATGTATAATGGATTGTGGTCAGTGATATAATATAAACACTTGATTTGAATAATATCGAAGGAAGGTTTTTTTAATAGAATGAGGCTGTGATCTGAATGAATAATATATAACACTAATTTTTTCACTATTGTATGAATTAATGATTGCATGAACAATTAAGGAAAGATGAACAACTTTATTTTATTTTCAGGAAAACATCTGAATTGAGTTTGAAAAGCTATACAAGGTAATTATTATGTGTCATACCTAAATATTTATATTGATGAAATTTTAGAATGTTAGGAATGGTGGTATTAATTATATATATCAATGTGTACCATAGAGTAATTCCTTAATAAAATATTACTCATAATTGACATCATATGAAATACTCACGATATATTCATAGTATTTAAGTAAATGCAAATTTTTTTTGTACATTTAACCCACTTTTCTTTTGTTGTTATACTACTAAGATTGACCAAATAATTCAATTTTAAACCTGTGCAAGTGTAAATTTAGGTCATTCATTTATAAATTTTGAGCCATTTCATATTATTCAGTTCCCTGACCTTACAGGAATACACACACACACACACACACACACACACACACACACACACACACACACACACACACACACACACACACACACGTCTTCCTAACTTAAACAGGACACTTGGACACGCATGGTAAATGGAACTGGAAATTCACTTACTCACCCAGACAGACAGACAACAAGTATCCATTTTTTTCTCTACCTACCATTTTTATTTATTTTTTATTTTTATTTAATTTTTTATTATGATTTTCTTTATTTGTTAGTTAGTTTTTTTTTTTTTTTTTTTTTTTTTTTTTTTTTTTTTTTTTTTTTCTCATAAGGGTAGACCATCTAGTATAGACTCGGGGAAATCCATGTGGTCTGATTATTTTGTCTAATTATTCTATTTAATTATATTTAATTTTCTATCTTCCTAAGACAATCCCAACATCCTCCATTGGACTAACTAACATTTCTTTTCCTTGCTATTATTACTACTTCGCTGTGTAACATTGAACTTAATTGATAAATCATCACATTACCTTTAATGTTTGGTGTTTAATTGTTTTCCGCATTTACTCTGTTTTTACATTGAAGTGAAAAAGTGGAGAGAGAGAGAGAGAGAGAGAATTGTATTTAGTGTTCCAGGTTGGTTTGCAATGATACATATATCCATCCGAGATCTGCTACTACTATTACTTCTACTACTGTGCCATATGGCCTTTGTTGCCTGGCACATTTTCCTCCCCCACATTACAATTACTTCTACTACTAATACTACTTCCAAGGAGTTCAGAATAGTTAAGTTATGCTAACTCACCACCGTACTGGTAAATAACTCATTCTAATCTTATCACCTCTGATGTCTGGCGTTTATTTTACACGCGTTAACTCACTCACTTTCTATAGCAGTGGTTCCCAAACTGGTTCATCTTGTTACCCAATTTAGAATGCCACATTAGGCGTGCTAACATTACTCTTCATAAAATGTTGTCAATATTGACGTCTATGGCTATATTAAAACATTAGGTATATTTTCTTTTCTGTCACCTCCATTACTCCCGAAAAACTGTTATATTATATTATCCCCAGTTTGGAAACCACTGATCTAGAGTTTAACTATCATTTGTTTTGCAGTTATTAGAATTATGTTTGTGAAGATTAAGGGTAGAATAAAAAATCTGCTTGAAATTTCACATTCCTACACAAATTTGAGGAGAAGAATATTGATCATAGAATTCACTATAGGACACTAAACACGTTCATTATTCATGCTATTTGAAGGATAAGGAAATGTTTATATATATATTTTTTTTTCATTATTTATAAACTTAACAGTACATCACTATAATATTGGCAAGTCACACTCAGCTATATGCATAAAAAGTTAAATTCCCTTGTATCAATATATTAGTATTTTATTATATTTACAAAGGAGTATCTACTTACATGATCAACAAAACAAATTAATGAAGTTTAATATTAAGAAAATTTTGAGGAATAATAGTATGTGAAATAACCATGATAAGTGTGGAAAAATAACACACCGTAGAATAAGATCACTCAGAACAGGAACCTTAGGTCAGGTGAAAGTATTTTAGATTGACTCAATATTCCGGTTCCATCAGTTTTCCGGCATGAATTTGAGAGCGCAGTTTCAAATTTTCCGAGTTAGCGCATCAGTTTTTGGGAGGCGCTGTTTATGTTTGTTTTGATGGCGCTGTACCCAGAATTTGGTGTTTGCTCATGCCAGATTATTGATAGTCAACCTATATTTTTGCACACCATAAAAGTTAAACGTATCTTTACTGTCATTTTTCTACTTTTGTAATATTTTACTATAATTCAAGACAGTTTGGTGTATTTGCAGTATTTTTCAGTTATAGAATACATCAAAAAAAGATAAGTGAATTTAATACTTTTCACCGACAAAATTAAATATAAAGATACAATAATATAGTATATCTTTTCAATGTTTTTAGTCCCGCATTGTCATTATCTTCTATTTCTTTCTGAGTTTGATATAAAGTTTTTCAGCTATTTTCAAAATGGTAAAAGTTATTATCAGCTTCATAATAACCAAGATCTAACTACATATTGGAAAAAAAGTTTTATATAAATGACTTATATTAAATACTTATAAATGGAAATAGAAAAAAAATTACATATAACCACATTAGTTTCTCCCCAAAGTCAATAGTAAAGGTTCCCAAATTACAAACAGATTACATCTACATATATATATATATATATATATATATATATATATATATATATATATATATATATATATATATATATATATATATATATATATATATAACATTATTATTATCAGTAAATAATTCATTGTTTTTATTTGATTTACACTGATTTCTAGTGAATGAAAGTTGTACATAACATTATTCACTCACAATGTGTAAGGAACTCTTCACTCTTGGGTTGGGAAAATTTTTCCTTGCATTAATAAAAAGTTATCAAATAATTCCCCTGAACTATAATTCTATAATTGTGTTTGTATAAATGATAGTGTTACCTCCTAACTATAAAGGTTCAAACTTAAACCCTTAGGTCGCTGTGCCACAGAGCTACCTGGTACTCCCTCTTTCATTAATATCTTTGGATAATATTGAAATAATCTTAGCATTAGGTTAGCCACAGAGGGTTAGCGTTAGGTTAGATAAGCCCTGCAGGGATAGGTTTGGTTTGGTATATTTCAAAATGCTAACTGTTAATATAATGCATTGTAAAAGCATAAATAGTCAGTGTCTCAAAATTAGTAGGCTAACCTTATCTCCATTTTATAAACCTGTATCTTTAGTGTTTTCATATGAATGCTAATATTACTGACTCATTGTCTGTCCTAAACCACAGATCAACCAATTGTTGCTAGACACGTACGGGAAGAAAATCGCAACTTGACTCAAAGCCGATGTTTCGTTAAATATTGCTCACTGAGGCAGCTTTTAAAGGAATATTTACTCATTCTTTTCATGTAGAGAAACCACCGTCCAGCAATCAATATTACGGTTCCATCAGTTTTCTGGCATGAATTTCAGAGCGCAGTTTCAAATTTCCCGAGTTGGCGCATCACTGTATTCAGGAGGCATTGTTTTGTACTCAGAATTAGGTGTTTGCTCATGCCAGATTATTGATAGTCAACCTGTATTTACTTTGACTGAAACTTGTGCTTGTAATTATGATGAATGCTTGTAACTGTTTGTCATTTGGAAACCTTCAGTAAATTGGGAAATATACTTGTGGTCTGTAATATGCAAGCAATAGAGTATCTTTAAACAAATGGCTAAGTTTTGATCTTTTAGAGAAAAAAATGTGAATGTAATAATATTAATTAGGAACAAAATATGGGACAAAGAAATAATTTTATAGTCATTGCAAGAAATAGTATTGGACAACAATTCCAATTTTTGAAGAACATAAAGAACTTGAAACAAACAAATTAATAAGATATAAAATGGGACTCGTGTATTTCCCATTTCAATTTTGTCATTTAAGTGAACGAACGACAAAAAATAATAATAATAATAATAATAAACCATAAATCGCGTCACCAAATCATATAAGTTTGATGTAAGATTTCCGTATAAAATAGTTATTAATTTGACTGTTCTGTCTCGGTGTTGTAAGTACTATTATTCTGTCTCCTGGCTGGTGGTGAGAGGCTGGTGGTGGCCGGGGGGGGTGGAGGCGGAGGTGCTGTGGAGGAAGGATCTTGTGGGTAATCTATAATCTTACGTCTACTCTGCATAACGTGTTGTTGTTGCTTGTAGTAAACTTTGAACAGTCCTTTCACCACCAGGAAGGATACTCCACCCTGAAAAATAATGCAATTTGAATATCTTCCTATGTAAATAAATTCATTAATTCATTATTTAAGATTATAAATTATATTCAAAACTTCCTCAGACTGGACTTACAATGTTAATTATATGGCTCTGGTTTCATATTAGCAGCAATAGCTTCAGTCATTCTTAACATCATCAAGAGAGAACGCAAAAGGAATCGAGGCATCACTATAAAAAAAAAATCTAAACCTGCACTAATAACAGGCACTTAAAAAAGCCATTAATCTTAGCCTCTTTGTGATATAAAAAAAATAAATAAAAATATTCAAAACTTTCAATTAATAATAAACTCCTTTCAAAAATCACAAGTTCTGGTATCAAATTAGATATATTAAATAATCACCAGCAGTGTTCTTGTGAGGTTGTCTTGAGCCGCAGGGAAGAATAGCCGGCCTACTGTTGTGGCAAGAGTAGGGAGAGACAGAGCTCCACACAGGACTCTGGTGGCATTGACCGGATCACTGATTACTGCTGTTGTACTCACTCCGGCCGGCTCTTCATACCTGGTCAAAATAATGATAAAAATACACCATGAATTTATTTTATATCAACTAGGAATGATAACATAAAATGAATATGACTGGAATAGGTGTTAAAGTAGCATCAATAACTCTTACCTGAAAGCTGGCAAAAGGTTAATAGCTGGCAATTATAATTCAACAAGGAATAATAATATAAAATAAATTTGACTGGATTAGGTGACAAACTTAATTAATTCTTACCTGAAAGCTGGCAAAAGGTATTTAAGAATTGGAAGTCTCTGAACTGATGCTCTGATTAATTTCAACATTTTGTCTTCCCAGCGAACCATCTTGCCGAGGATAAGAAAGATTGGTATGGTTGGCAGCCCCACTAACAGTACCAAGGGATCAGCTTGTTCCATTAATGACATACCTTCCTGGTACCCCACAACCTGATGATACAACCACCATTAACTATAGTCATTAACCACACAGATAGACATTAAAAAATATAAAATATTTAATTAAAATAAAAAAAAAAAATTAAAATTGAAATAAATTAACAAAAAAAAAAAAAAAAAAAAGATACGCCAGACAGACAATAAAAAAATAATAAATGAATAAAGATAATGATATATAAAAATTAAAAAATTAAATTAAATTTTAAATTAAAATCATAAAATAAAAAAGACATGCCAGACAAGTAAAAAAACAACAACT
>JAXIVD010003765.1:17500-42638 GCA_036785275.1 Cancer borealis
TCTCATTTAAAGCGCTGAGAAAAAATATGTTTGTAGTAGGAATCTGAACGTGAAAAAAAAATATAGAGATTATGAATAAATGAGTCAATTATAACAGCTCTCTTCTCTCTCTCTCTCTCTCTCTCTCTCTCTCTCTCTCTCTCTCTCTCTCTCTCTCTCTCTCTCTCTCTCTCTCTCTCTCTCTCTCTCTCTCTCTCTCTCTCTCTCTCTCTCTCTCTCTCTCTCTCTCTCTCTCTCTCTCTCTCTCTCTCTCTCTCTCTCTCTCTCTCTCTCTCTCTCTCTCTCTCTCTCCTCTCTCTCTCTCTCTCTCTCTCTCTCTCTCTCTCTCTCTCTCTCTCTCTCTCTCTCTCTCTCTCTCTCTCTCTCTCTCTCTCTCTCTCTCTCTCTCTCTCTCTCTCTCTCTCTTTTCTTATGCTCTTATATCGAACTAGCAATCTTCAGGCCACGAGAAGAGCATTTTACCACAAAACCAACATGCGTGTTTCAGTGTTTTAGCGACCGTTGTTGCAAACACTTTATTACTTTGCTGTATAATGATCATGAATATTGGTAACTATAACGGTCAAGCATGCCACGTACACAAAGCTAGTGGTGTATACGTGTCGTGATCGCTACATACACTCGTGTGTGTGTGTGTGTGTGTGTGTGTGTGTGTGTGTGTGTGTGTGTGTGTGTGTGTGTGTGTGTGTGTGTGTGTGTGTGTGTGGCAGAAAGGCGCAATAACTTGTTTTCCATGCAACAAACACATGTTCTCACCCCCCGCCTCACACACACACACACACACACACACCAGAGTTGTCACCACACTACCAACTTATAATACACAAAATAAACTCATAAAATTGACAATATATCATTAATTAAAACAACGAACGATAAGAAATTAAAATTACTAAAGCATCACGTGTGTGTATACGTTATATATATATATATATATATATATATATATATATATATATATATATATATATATATATATATATATATATAACACCGATTTTTTTATCCATTTTGAGAAAACATGGTGTAGTGTTAGGAAGGTCCGTGGAGGTGCGTTGGGGGAAAAACACCTGTTATGTTATAGCAGGTGTTAGGATGCTTGGTACGTGGCAGTGGCTACGGTTAGGCTACGGTAGGGTCAGTATACTACTAGATACTGCAAGGTGAGTATGTGTCAGTCAGTCAGTCTGTCCTTGTGTTGTGTTTAGACTTTTACTTTGTAGTATAATGTATAGGTAAGTTAAACTGGATTGTTTTAAATAAGTGCCTTGTATTCTCTGTGTGTGTGTTGTGTGTGTGTGTGTGTGTGTGTGTGTGTGTGTGTGTGTGTGTGTGTGTGTGTGTGTGTGTGTGTGTGTGTGTGTGTCTATATATATATATATATATATATATATATTTTTTTTTTTTTTTTTTTTTTTTTTTTTTTTACATTAATTTAAAGGCTGCTGGCTAAGGGACAACAAAAATACGTTAAATATATTAATAATAATAATAATAATAATAATAATAATAATAATAATAATAATATTAATAATAATAATAGAGGAGAGACAGTGGGAGAAATAAATTCAATTAAGTGTGGGGTGTGTGTGTGTGTGTGTGTGTGTGTGTGTGTGTGTGTGTGTGTGTGTGTGTGTGTGTGTGTGTGTGTGTGTGTGTGTGAGTGTGCGCGCGCGCGTGTGTGTGTGTGTGTGTGTGTGTGTGTGTGTGTGTGTGTGTGTGTGTGTGTGTGTGTGTGTGTGTGCGCGCGCGCGTGCGCGCGTGTGTGTGTGTGTGTGTGTGTGTGTGTGTGTGTGTGGTGTGTGTGTTGTGTGAAATTATGTGATCGAATTCATTTATCAAAGTTATATAATTGTTTTTAATCTGTTTGAAATAATCAGCAAAATTATTTATCATGCCGAGAGCGAGAGAGCTGTTTGGAATTAACAAAAACAATCCTCGTTAATTAACCTGTCAAGTAGTTACGTATAGGTGTGTATGTGTATATGTTTCTTTGGCCCCAGATTAAACTAGTGTGTATGTTTAGTATGTACGCACTTGTGTATACTCTAATTTTGCCATTATACCATTTGTGTGCGCATGAAAATCCATATTCAACCCTCGAATTTAGACTTTATTTCTCAGTGAGGGATGAAACTAAAGCGCTTGTGATACTATTATTATTATTATTATTATTATTATTATTATTATTATTATTATTATTATTATTGATCCCTCCACGCAGATAGCAGAGGTCAACATGCTTCGTTTCCAATTGCTACTGGTTGGCCTTCTGGTTGGGGCGTTGGTCCTGGCTGGCTTCGGTAACAAGCAGCTCCGGGATCGAATTGAACGAGCTGATACAAGACTCCATTTAGCTAACATAACGTAAGTGTAACAAGGTGTATGTAGTCTATGTATGTTGGAGAATTGTTATAATATTATTCATATATCAGTGGTTTTTATTATTATTGTTATTTTAATGTAGTATTGATTTTCTTTTCTTTCCTGCCGCTTACGTATAAACTCTCTCTCTCTCTCTCTCTCTCTCTCTCTCTCTCTCTCTCTCTCTCTCTCTCTCTCTCTCTCTCTCTCTCTCTCTCTCTCTCTCTCTCTCTCTCTCTCTCTCTCTCTCTCTTTAATAATGATAATGATAATAAAAATAACAATAGAAATAATAATAATAATATCGTTATTATTTTTATTACACTTCCTCAGTCACTCAGGCCTTTCGTCTTCTTCTTAAATATATATAATACAAAATATATAAAAAATAAAATATACATAGTAGGGTGTGTGGTTTTTTTAAATAATTATAATTAATTTTGTACTGATGATGTTACGTGATTTACAGAGAATCAAGAATGCGTGATTGCAAACAGAGACTGGGCGGTCAGAGACTTTCTTTGACGAGAATGGAAGAAGATAAAAAGATTGTAAGGGAATAATGAAGAGCTAGAATGTTTGTATTATTAAAAAAAAAAAGTTATATATATATGCTAATGAGATGCATGTATATGACACGCGGTCAAAAATGTTTATTGTCCATTTTTTCAAACTAGACATAAAATGTAGTCACTCATAAAAATGGCTAATTATAATTCACATTTTTGCAGTTAACTGAGAAAGTGGGGACATTAGAGAAGAAGGTTGCTGAATTAAAGAAAAAAACAGACATGTTGCCGGTTAGTAATAAACTGTGTGTTAGTATAGCAAGTAAGGTTAGTAAGTGTAAGTAGAAGTAGTATAGTGTAACCTCCTATAGTTAATCAATTAGTTGGGTTTTTTCAAATTTTTTTTTCTCCTGCCAATAAATCTCTATTACGTAAGAATATCTATAGATCCATTACTACCTATTGATATGTTGTTCGTATTGTATTATATTGTATTGTCTTGTATTGTTAAGTTGAATTATGTGGGTTTCATATTTTTTTCTTTTTGTTCTCTCTCTCTCAAATGTATTAGATTTGCCATAGATACTACTATTAATGATAATATTACTACTACTACTACTACCACTACTTCTACTACTACTACTACTATTACTAACACAAATCCAGAGCAGAAAAGGGCACCGATAATGTTTTGTATATGAAAACAGACTCCACATTTTGCATTTCACTTTACAGGCAAAGGATAAAGAGATTGCATCGTTGAAAACTGCGATCGAGAAAGCTACAAATTCGGAGACTCAATTGAAGAAGAGGGTCCAAGAGGCTGAAAATGCTCTGGATTCCATGGCAAAGGCAGAAGAGAAACGAAAAGCCAAGGAGGTAAAGGAAAACGTTATCACAAAGGAAAAGGTTACCACAAAGAAACCATAATGAAAAGATGAATATGCGTATGTTGAGTGTGTTGGTGTGTTAAAAGTTGATACAGATAGTGTGTTTTAGATCCATATTGACCTGAGTAATGTACATCAATAGACAAAAAAAATAAAAATAAAATATATATATATATATATATATATAGAGAGAGAGAGAGAGAGAGAGCGAGAGAGCGAGAGAGCGAGAGAGAGAGCGAGCGAGAGAGCGAGAGAGCGAGAGAGAGAGAGAGAGAGAGAGAGAGAGAGAGAGAAGAGAAGAGAAGAATATTTCAGTTTAAAAGGTTGCGCATTAAAAAAACAGAACAAGCATTATGATACTTCATAATAATAATAATAATAATAATAATAATCAATGTTTACGGTCATTACATACTGCTCTCTCTCTTTCTCTCATTTTATATGTAGAACTTAGTCAGTCACCTTTCAGTAGTGTGTGTGTGTGTGTGTGTGTGTGTGTGTGTGTGTGTTGAAAATACTGTATGACAATTAAGAGTGAATGTATATACGTATGAAACATTTTTCCTAACTTACTGTGTGAAATTCATATACACTGTAGTGACAGTACAATAAAAAAAATTTAAAGACTGCTCATTCAGTTAATTCCATAATTAACCCGTGTTCCTTCCTTCCTTTTCTTCTTCCCTCCTTCGTTCCTTTCCTTCTCCTCCCTTTCCTTTCCCTTGTTTCTCCCTCCTTCCTTCCCTTCCTTTTTGATGTGTTTGCTAGCCTCTGTTTGCCGTATACATTAATCCGAGGGACAAATAACCTGGATTAATACGTCATAATAGTACGCTATTGCCTCTATACTACGTCATGTTGATATCAAATGCATTTCAGCTGTTCTTACATCATCATAATAAATTCAACCTCAATTTATATTTCAGTGAAGCGACGTGTTTTTTAATAAGGTAATGAAGGGTAGATAATTGTACTCGCACAATTATCTTAATTTATTTGGTATAAACAAGTAATAAATAACTTCGTCTGAACACTATAATTATATACACAAGGTAATTATGTACATACCTAATTATGTGGATTGATAATTAATTGCCGTATATCCAAATACTTCAATCTCAGATCTACAAATAGCTATAATACACTTTTATTAATTATCAAATATGGTATTAAATGTTTGATATTGGAAGTAAAGTTTCAGATAAAAATAATCTAATTCATGTATATAATGTACAATAAATACATTAGATATTCACTCACTACCAGATTACATTTGTGTCAAATATTCATCCTTATGTTAGAATGGATATTCTCTTTCCAACAATTTTATGGAGTTAATCCCAATTGTTTTTTTTTCATTTGTACTTCATCCATTCATTATTCATTATTTAACCCAATACTAAGTTACCAAACAATGCCACCACGATGATAAACAATATCAAATGATATGCACATGTTGAATGTGTAATATATATAAATATATCATTATATAAATAAACTGATATATATATATATATATATATATATATATATATATATATATATATATATATATATATATATATATATATATATATATATATATATATATATATATATATATATATCATGTTAGATTACCATGAGGTCTATCCATGAAGTAGAACACACACACCTACGTACATTTAGTGTGCAATAATAATAATAATAATAATAATAATAATAATAATAATAATAATAATAATAATAATAATTATTATTATTATTATAATAATAATAACAATAATAATAAAAATAACAATAATAATAATAATAATAATAAGCCAAAATAAAAACTCAACATTATTCAGCTGCAACACTTACGACAAGCATAAAAATATAAATCATATTAAGAAACCAGTCAAAAATATCCATTCTAACTCTTACATCTTCCTTGAATATGCATTTATACACCAAAAAGTGAATGCAAATCTAATACGTAAGAACTAATTTTTCTTCTATAAGGTGGATTAATTCATGATTGGATGAATATAAACATCACTAAATGGGCAAAGAAAATTAGGTCCAGTTGACAATATGAAAGAGTCTGTACACATTCTACATATCTGTCCCTTTATATACGGTACAATTAACCTACACACCTAAACCTACAAGATAACACAGAACGGTAAATATTATGTACACTCCAATATAATTATGAATCTGGGAGGACTAATAAGCACCCTAATGCTATCATAATTATAGTAAATATTTCTAGGGTTCATTAAATTCTTACACTAGTTAAAGCATTGACTATTTATGAGGCAGACAAATATAAGATGAAATATACAAGCAAGTCATGGTTAATATATAGGTTTATAATCTGGCAATCAATACTCCGGTTCCATCAGTTTTCCAGCATGAATTTCAGAACGTAGTTTCAAATTTCCCGAGTTGGCGCATCACTATTTTCGGAAGGCGCTATTTACGTTTATGTTTTGATGGCGCTGTACCCAGAATTAGGTGTTTGCTCATGCTGGATTATTGATCGTCAACCTGTATATGAAAATGTATAGAATTGTGTTCATAACAGTTCCTAAAATCTTGCCCATTAGTTCTCAGTCTTACAAAAGTTAATTAACAACAGATATTGGAATACGTAACATTTATTATGATATGTTTCTTAGTAAGGATTCACCACAAAACACTTGATATAGTTAGTATGTAGTAGAAGTAATCAGTGAGAGAGAGAGAGAGAGAGAGAGAGAGAGAGAGAGAGAGAGAGAGAGAGAGAGAGAGAGAGAGAGAGAGAGAGAGAGAGAGAGAGAGAGAGCGCGCAAACAATACCCAACTCTTAACTAAAACCTTTTCACACACATACACGCAATCGCACAAAAAAGTAAACAAATTTACCGAATATCTATCACAACACTCTCTCGCTTAATTAAATACTAAACCGGCAGAGCTTTTGAAACAGTTGTCTTCACCATTGAGGAGCATATACTTGAGAAGAACTTGAGTCCAGTTTGTCCACCAGGAATATTACTTAGCACGAAGCAAAGCAATGCCACCACTTGGACGATGGCGCCAATAGAGGTTAATATAGTGGACTGTAAGCTAAGAGCGAAATACAGTGTACCAAAGAGAGAGATGAAGTAGACAGATGTGAAGATTATCTTCTCCGATGAAAATAGATGTTTTAAGTGGTTGACGGGACCCCACAGGAAGGAGAAGCTGAAAGATAAATGCATTAGTACAATATATAATTATTATATTAAGATAATCATTATAATCAAAGTACAATACACAATCATTATATTATTTCCCCATAAGCAGGAGAAGCCGAAAGGTCCATTCATCTTTAGTACAGTACATAATAATTATGTTCAGATAGTCATTATATTAACATGTATTTGAGTTGTGAGTACAATACACAATCATTATATTAAGCTGAAAGGTGAATTCATCGTTAGTACAATACATAATTATTATATCGAGATAATCATTATATTAATGTGTACTTGAATCATGCAAAATTCAGGCTAGGTTAGATTAGGTTAAGTAAGTTAGGTTAAGTTAAGTTAGGTTAGGTATCTTTCCATTATGAAGCATTGATCAATAGTTATATGGGTGTGGTGTAAATATAACTTCAATTATCTCATCTTACATACATGCATACATACATAACATACATACATACCTTAGGACTGAAAAAACACTACCCATCGTGAACAGAAGAGAGAACTTGCGCGCTTTAAAGACAAGAAGAGGGAAGTACATTGCAGCGAGGGAGAAACAGATTAATCCCATCACAACAGAAGCCAAGAATCCCATAATTCTCTGTTTCCGTCCCTGTGGAAAAAAAAAAAGGTAAAATGGAGATACGGTTAGCCTGTAGGAAACAAGAGTAACCTTATCAATATAAATCATAAACATATTCCTCCAACTCCATACCGGCCCAGCTGGAACTAATGAATAGAGATTATTATCATTGAATAAACTCACCAGGCTGGGTAGGCAAGGGTCAGTCTGGGCTGACGAAAACCAAGATGTCGAAGACCGCGGCGTACCAGCTTCCTCGTCTAATATATTCTCTCCTCCTCCTCCCGAGCCATTCCTAGAGAACCATGAGGTTAATTTTGGAATGCTTGATATTTTAGGAAGGGAGGTGGGCAAGAGAGGCTCCTTCGATTCACTCTTGCCATCTGCTCTAGATAAATATTCCTGTAACTCTCGGTTCAACTCTGTCATTTTTGTTTACATTGGACTGATTGGAGACGTCATTTGTCGATTCTCCCGCCATCTGTTGACGCAAAATATAGGTGTAGAGTAATAATAACAATAGTATATACTTTATTTAGTCTTTCCTGTGTAATAATAATAATGATAATAACAATAATAATGATATATTTGTAGGCAAGGATCTTTTATAAGATCCTTGCTTGTAGGTATATGGTCTCTCTCTCTCTCTCTCTCTCTCTCTCTCTCTCTCTCTCTCTCTCTCTCGTGTATGTATGGTGTATGTATATGGTGTATGGTGTATGTATATGGTGTATGGTGTATGTATATGGTGTATGGTGTATGTGTATGGTGTGTGTTTAAGGCTAACAATCATCTACTACAGACACAACCACACCAAGTTGGCAGACAGTATGCAATAATAATGTGTGTGTGCTGTGTAATGGTATTATAACATTTGTTGTATTCATTTTTTTGTTATGAATAATATTTCTAGGAAGGTTGACGTAATTTCCTATGATTCACAATAAGTTAGAAGGAAGAGGAAGGTGGTGATGGTGCTAGTGGTAGGAAAAGATGATGCAATATTAACCATTATCAATATATCGTTTCTAACGCATTTACATGTATTCTAAAAACAAAAAATTACTTGTTAACATAAATTAGGTCTAATAAATTGTTTACCAATTACGAGAAACAATTTAATAATATATAAATGTCGTACGTGACAAATTAACTTTTATTAATACACTATCCTTCACACATCTTATATATGTTTTACAAACTAAAACATTACATGTGAACAAAATCAGGTATAAAAATACATCATTTATCACATATAACAAAATAAATATAAATAATGTCAATACTTTGACGAAATTTCCCGTATTTACATCATGGCCGCCAAGACAATAGAATCAGTGAACACGTCAGGTTCTCTAACACGCTGTAATTCCCTTTTACCTCCACGCAGCTTCCTCATATATGGATAGCAGTGAGTTGATATAATGAGGCACACTTCAGATGCATTAATAACCCCGTGGATGTAACAGAAAGTGCGTTAATCATACCCAACATGGAGGCGAGTGTATGTGTCAGTGATAAGAAAAATGACCCAAACTTTATCCATTATTATCATTATATAGACGTGAAAATGGACGTATAATGGATTTAAGCTATGAAAAAATGGACGTTATCTAATATTTTAATCACTATAAACGTTTGTATCAAGAATATAACGTTTATTACGCAGAAAACTGCAAGGATAACTACGAATACGATTACATACGAAATTACCTTCTTCTGCAACCCCGGGACCAGCCGAGGTCAAGATCACGATATAATGGGTCATGGTAATAAGGTCAAGCCTCAAGCCACTTTGACCTTCCATCCTGGCCGTCCTCCCATCTTTGACCCTACCCCCCCTGACAAGCCTCTACCAAGGAATAATTCTCTGAAGGGTAAGGGTACTGCGTTGCCATCAGCTATTCCTACGGTCTGTGTGCAGTATTATTTACCTGGCAAAGCATTTTTCAAGTTATGTTATGTTAGGTACGATTTGGTTTGGTTATATAAGCTTTTTACCCAAAAGTTAGGAACGTGCCGTATCTATAAAGGAGCACTATGAGGATACGGCACTCCTTAGGATTAGTAATGCAGTTATATTTAGTTAGGTTAGATTTTATTAAATTAAGTTATTTCAAATCAATGTTAAATTTTATTTGATTCCTTTTGGAGAATTTTGCCTGTTAACGGCACAGCTGAAGTGGGCTTCCACTGGCTCCAGGTCCCTCCTCAACCCCTATTCCTGGACTTGGGGTGATGGATGGTTGTTAGGGTGTTGTGATGAGAGTTAGGGTGTTGTGATGGGAGTTAGGGTGTTGTGATGGGAGTTAGGGTGTTGTGATGGGAGTTAGGGTGTTGTGATGGGAGTTAGGGTGTTGTGACGGAAGTTATATATAAATTGTGTGTATATCAGGTATAATTAGTGGTCCGTAGTGATCCTACAACACCTTAACTTAATTACACCTTTTCAGGTCAGATAATGAGTCATCTAAACAACATGTTGACCTCACCGCCGCCTGTGTTCTGGGTCAACCGCAGCTACATGAGGGAGCACTGCCCCCCGCCCCCTGCTGCCCCTCCTGGAACCCCACAGTACCCAGTCATCCTGGACTCAAGGGGGGGCGTGTGGCAGGCCTCTCCCCCACCTTTCCAACCTCAGATATTGCATAATTACACTATGTTACCCACCAAAATGCAACCCTCCCTCTACCTCCCTTCCTGCCCCCCTCTCTATAACCCTCCCCCTAAAAAAACCCTCAATCCCAATGCACAGGAGTGGGTGCCAAGAGAGTATAGAAATGACACTCCACCCTTCCCCACAAACCCCCACATCCCCCAATGCAACCCCCAACACATCCTTCACCTCCCCACAAACCCCAACTTTACTTGTGTGGAGATAAATACCCCCCAACATCCCCCCCAACACCCCTCCCAACACGACTTCTGTGAGATAACGGATGAGGAAGTGGAGGCTGCACGGATGAACGTGCATTATCTGTCTACTAACTTCAGTCAACAGTGCCAAGGAACAGTGCCACAGTGCCCTCCCCCTCCCTCCTTTCCCCCTGCCAACTGTGACCCAACAACAGTGACCTCAGAAAGGATTATTCAACCCTATTCCAGGACTTGGGAAAATGAAGGAAAAATTATCAACCTAACCGCTGGAAATCAAAAGGAAATTCAACCGCAGTCTCGGAAAAATGGTGTGACTTTGAACGAGAATGATATGTGTTTAACTCCTGTTTGCGGTGAAGGGAGGAAGAAGAGTACAAGTCCAGAGCTAGTAATGGGGTCCCACAGGCCGTGTTTGAATGGGGAGACTTGTAAAAATAATGAAAATTTAATAATAAAAAATGACGTAACTGTTAAAAAACCAGTTATAAAATCAAACCAAGTCCAGCAGAGCCGTGAGAGTCCGACAGACAAACTGGTGCCTGGACTCACCCTAAGTAACTCAAGTCCAAAGAGTCCTAAGAGTCCAGTGGAAGCAATTAACAGTACCTCACACACCCACAGATTGAGTCCGGACTGTATACATCCAAGTCTGAAGAGTCCTACAAGTCCAGTAGAAGCAGCTAACTTACCTTCAGACACCCACAGATTGAGTCCGGACTATGTACACCCAATTCCTATGAGTCCGGACAAGAGTACAAGTCCAAAACATGACTATTTAAGAGTAGAAAAGAGTGCCACCAACAACAGTGCCACAAACAACAGCGCCACTAACAACAGTGCCTCTATAAGCTATGCAAGGGTGGTAGGTAGATCTTCTCCCTCCCCCCTTCCCCCAGCAGACCCCGAAAAATACCCCAAAGTACCCAAGATATTCCTCAGGGACCCGGTGAGTGTGGGTGAGGTGCCCTGTGAGGTGCCAACAGTGCCGGGTGAGAGGATGACACGGGACCTTTTCCGCAGACCTAACAAGACACAAAAGACTCGCTCTAAGACCTTTCTGCGGGAATTAAAGGATTCAAGGGAGGGTGGGGGACGCATCTCTCCTTCTCCTCCCTCCATCTACACCTCTGATCTCCCCTCATCCCCCTCCCCTTCCCTTCCCTTCCCTTCCCCCCTTTCCTCCCCCAGTATTGCTCCTCCCAAGACTATATTACCCCCACCCTGCACCCCTGTCCCACCTGAGAGTCCAAGAGTCCGGACTTGTAGTGAGTCCAGCGGGTCCAGTGTCGACATTGAGTTTGTGGAGCAGGACGAAGTGGACCGTGCGGCAGCAGCGGATGTGGGTGGGGTGTCTGGACTGGGTGGACTGGATGTAAGAAATGCCTTTTTAGCTTGTATACTCGGAGCACCGGACTCTGATTCGGACTCCGAGGATGTCTCAGAGTCTGACTGGGACGAGGTTAGCAAGGATGACATGGACTCAATGCTGGACTTGGACCAATCCTGGGACACCTTTGGGTTTGGTCTAGTAGTGGTACAATGTCAGACGGCCCCCTTGGCACCCTCTTCGGCACTCCCCCCCCAAACAGATGGACCAGACATGGACCCAAAACTTGAGGCCATCAATCGGAAATGGAACGAGGAGGTGAACCGGGACGTGAAGGGTAGAACCAGTCCACAGGTTAGGTTCGGTGGTTCGGTGATCCATCCTATGGTGGCTTGGGGGCATGCGTATAGACAGGCTCGACTCGGCCCCTGGGAGCAGCAGGCTAGGGACCGGGCCAGGTTTGCACAGCGCATACACACCATGGACCAAATGATCTCTGAAATCCTGGACCAGAATCATAGAAAAGCTGTATACCATAGACTGTGTACATCCTCTCCTATCCCCACCTGCCCCCCTGTCCCCCCGTCCCTAACTTCCCCCTGCACCCCGTAATGCGCGCACACATCCCGTATGTACATGAGGGGTGTGTGTGTGTGTGTGTGTGGAGGGAGGGAGAAAGGGTGTGTGTTGTGTGTGTGTGTGTGTGTGTATGTGTGTGTATGCAATTGCTAGTCATGTTTCAAAAGTGTGTGTGTGTGTGTTTGTGTTATGTATTATTATATACTGTATTATGCAAGGATATATTGTATTTTTTCTTTGTTATTTTTGTTTATAAGTAAACCAATTAATTATTTCATTATATTCCTATTATTATATTACAATAGACATATATATGCTCTTATTAATTATTATTTTGTGGCTTGTAACTTTTGTGTGTGTGTATATATATATATATATATATATATATATATATATATATATATATATATATATATATATATATATATATATATATATATATTATTATATTTATCAATAGTTACATATATATTGCATACGTATATATACATACATCAATCATTTATTCATTCATCATATTGATATATATATTGTTTTTTTTTTTACAAATATTCTTTTCCAATCTATATAGACACAGCAAAATCACTGTTTTATTTATTTGTTTTTTTATTATATATCTTTTTAAATTGTTCAATATTCCCTGTTTTAAAAGTTTTGTTCCATCAATAACAATAATAACATTCTCACACTTGTCAGGTCAGCTCTAAGAGTGTTCTGTTCAGTTACATTGTGTTCTGTTATATGTTCTGCACAAGGCTAGTGAACGGTGGTGGTCAGTGGATTTATATATATTATATCGTTTCATCGATACTTTTTTTTTTTTTTTTTTTTTTTTTTTTTTTTTTTTTTTTTTTTTTTTCCCTGTGTTAAGAAGCGGGTTAAATTCTACTTTATTATTGACTATATGAACATATAGCTAAGGATTTAAATAACACATGTATATAAAAAAAAAAACTTTATATACTTTTGATAAGAACACAAGTGGTTATGAAACAAGGAAACAGACAAACATATTACTGTGATAAGCAAACAAACAAACAAACAAATAAATAATCCTCAAAGTGATACCATTTTATTTAATTATTATTATGGGTTTTTTTTCCCAACTCAGGAATAAAGTTTGAAATAAGACACATTGAAAACACTTTATTCATCTATGTGTAAACTTTATTAAAACACACAAGTGATGGTGAGGCAATGTGTGGTGAGGAGTGCCAGTTAGCGCCACAGTTATAGTGACATTAACTCACCAATTTTTCATCATCACTATAACTCTTGTCAAACATCACTTTTATCATTATCAAAACTGGAATCACCTAATTTTGTTTTGTTTATTTATATATATACCATTTATCACATGAGGAAACTGCTGCTGCTGCTGCTACTACTACTACTACTACTACTACTACTACTACTACTACTACTACTACTACTACTACTACTGTTATTACCATCATTGTACAATTTCATGGACTCCAATTATGATGAAAAATAATTAATAGAATAAGCATTGATAAATATATTACATTATTTCCTGGATTCCAATTATGGTGAATAATTATGAATGAAATAAACATTGATAAAAAAAATATTATATTACATTATTTTCTTTGGTCTTATAATAATAATATGTATTTTGTAGCCTGTATTTTAACACTAGATAAGGTAGTATATTGATAACGTAGTGTAGATAAAGTGATTACAATAAAACATTAGTTGTATTTGGTTATATAACAACACACACTAACGTGTTGGAAATGTAAGTCTCTCTCTCTCTCTTTCTCTCTCTCTCTCTCTCTCTCTCTCTTCTCTCTCTCTCTCTCTCTCTCTCTCTCTCTCTCTCTCTCTCTCTCTCTCTCTCTCTCTCTCTCTCTCTCTCTCTCTCTCTCTCTCTCTCTCTCTCTCTCTCTCTCTCTCTCTCTCTCTCTCTCTCTCTCACACTATATTTTTCCTTCTACATCATTATACAGCGATATATAAATCCATGTAAGTATCTAATCCCGTCTCTTCTACACGCTTACATCTATGTACGTACTTATTCCTCTCTCTATATATGCACATAGGATGGGTCAGTGATGAGGATACAAGAAGAGCCTTACACTGTGCGCGAAGCCAGGATCCATGTGCATCATGTGTGTGATTTACTCAAGTCTTTGGACCCTGTGTACACGTTCAATGGTTTATTTATATTTATTCTATGTGGCTATATGGGAGAATGTGTGTGTGTGTGTGTGTGTGTGTACCTAGTTGTAGTGTACAGGGCCTGATCTACACTCGTGTGGTTCTATCTCCATATCTACATAGATCCAATTTTTCCTTCACTTTATGCACACTGTTCACTTCAATAACTTGTTCTTTCAAACTGTTCCATGCGTCTATACTTCTATGTGGAAAGCTATATTTCTTTGTGTTATTCAAGCATGTTCCCTTTTTTTAATTTGTTCTTGTGGCCTCTTGTATAAACAGCTTCTTCCTTTGATAGTCTATTCATATCTGTTTGATCGATTCCATTGAACAGTTAGTATACACCAAACTATATTGTTCATAGTCATATTATTATTATTATTTAGGTGTTATTTTCCTTCTCTCTATATAAGGGGGCCGGGTGGGTGTGTGGTGCAGTGCTGGGCTTGTGAGCTAAAGGTTGTGAGTTTTATCCCGACTCACGGCACCTTTTTAGTTATTATTATTATTATTATTTGTGTTATTTAGGGAGAGGGGGAACACTACCTTGTAAACCTATATATCTTAATTGTTCATATGTTTCAATGGAATATATTGTATTATTATTATTATTGTTATTATTATTATTATTATTGTTATTATTATTATTATTATTATTATTATTATTATTATTATTATTATTATTATTTATCTTACAGGCCGAGTTGACGTCTTTGAGCAACATTTTCATTGACACAACTTGACAAAACCTCCGGTAGAGGAGAAAAAATTGCATCGCGTAAGTACTAGATATAATTCCGTCTAAAATCTCATTTAAATGATTCTATACAACCTGACAGTCAACTCCTAGAATTCATGTACGTATTGACTCCTAGAATTTATGTAAGCCTTTCATGTTTAGTAAGCAATATCTACCTTAAAAAATCTTACTGCAGAAAGAAAGGAGGGGGAGGGAGGAAAGGAATAATCATTAAATTTACATCTTGAGAACACAATGAGAATGACTTCTAATTACTTTCCAGCTGTGAACAAGTGAAGAGAGAATGTCATTATGGCAACGGGGAAGGATTTCACAGCCAACACTTGTCTCACTTGTCCTCATCTACTTCATCAATATGGTTCTACTGAATACAGATGAGGTGAGGGAGGAAGGGAAGGTGTGTATGGAGAATGAGGAGAGGAAGGGAAAGGAACGGGAGGGGGATAAGATCATGAAAGGTCTGTAGAGAGAATGAGGAGAGAGATGGGAGAATGGATAAGATAATGAAAAGAGTGTACAGAGAATATTAATAATTTAAGGTCAGTTTTCTTTTTCTACTCCTTTCCTCTCCCACCTGTCTCTCTTCCTTTCTGACATTAGCTGTGTACTGAAAGGGAGGTGTGTACGTGTGTGTGCGCATGTGTGCGTCCATATACTAAAATACTATGTTGTTCTTTCAGGGTTCAGTCCCCCACACGGCCTCCTACCTGAGGCTGTGTGTGTTGTCCCGGGCTCACGGCCACCTGTCTCAGGTGTGTGGAACATGGTGATCAAGATTGGACTGCAGCAGGTGCAGGTATAATAATAATAATAATTAATAATAATGTATGGTTTTATTATGAAGAAAGTTGTATAATATAGATACACAGGTAGATGTCATCACTACTTATTCTTTACCAACAGGATGTCACCCAGAGGAGACAGGATGGTGTCTACAGGATATTGACGAACCATAGGATCCAGGATGTTAATGAACCATAGGATACAGGAGAACCATAGGATCAAGACGAATCATAGGATCCAGGATGTTAACTAACCATAGGATCAAGATGAACCAGTCAAGACGAACCATAGGATCCAGGATGTTAACGAACCAGTCAAGACTCACCATAGACACACACACACACACATATATATATATATATATATATATATATATATATATATATATATATATATATACATATATATACATATATATATATATATATACATATATATATATATATATATATATATATACATATATATATACATATATATATACATATATATATACATATATATATATATATATATATATATATATATATATATATATATATATATATATATATATATATATATATATATATATATATATATATATACATATATATATATATATATATATATACATATATATATATATATATATATACATATATATATATATATATATATATACATATATATATATATATATATATATATATATATATACATATATATATATATATATATATATATACATATATATATATATATATATATATATATATATATATATATATATATATATATATATATATATATATATATACAGAACCACAGGATGTCAACCACAGGATGTCAACCACAGGATGTTAACACCACAATCAAGACACCACAGTCCTCCACCTTGTATATATGTGTGTGTGTGTACTTACAACCCTGTGTCTGTCTTTAATAATAATAAAAAGTACAAAATATTTCAACATTATCTTTTCTTTTGAACCCAAAACTATATTATAAAAGAGAGGTGTTGGTGGTAAAGCCTTGAACCAGCTTCTCTCTGCCTTTGGTGTTGGTGGTAAAGCCTTGAGGTCAGCCCGGCACAGAGTGGCTGGCTTGATGGAAGTCCTTTGCTGCTGTTCCAGGTGAGTCCAGACACTTCTTCACCTCAAATAAACACAAACACACACACACACATTAAACATTGGACTATGAAAAGCCTGTTGTTTTATATAGCAAATAGACCCTACACATCTGTAACACCAACACAACATACACACACACACACACACTGGCTTAGTATGTGTGTGTGTGTGTTGGTGGTGAAAGTGTCAGTCTGAAACACTTACCAAAGTCGTCTTCTTCATCATCATGTTTGGAGTCATCACCACTGTACACACACACTGTCGGGAGGTTGTCAAGAGAACATCATCACTTGTGTTTCTTCATTCCTTTGCAATGTATGTGACTTTGATTGCAGTTAAAAAGCACAGTTGATGGTGACTCCAGTATTTTATCCATCTTGCCTCGCCTTGCACCTGGAAAGAGAAGGGAAGCTGTAAGTTACTTTCTTTAATTCTTATGACAATCTAAATAAAGATGTCTTGTCTTGCTCTCTCCCGTGAGCTTGTCAGTATCTAAGGAAGGTTTTAATATAATATAATTTAGGGGAATAAAGTGGTCACTAATACACATGTGTTCATTGACCTATGAAATATCCATCACAAGTCATTCTTATATCTACACCACTATCACCTCATAACAACAACACTGCTTCTATTGCAAACCATTCCTTCCATGTCCAAATTTACACTCGCTGACACATTTTAAAACCTAATGACCTGATGACGCTGCAACCTTCAACTCAGGTAACAATGTCTTAGCAAACAAACAAACACACACATTAATAATTTCCTCATAGCCCTAAACATACACACAAACAAATCAATAATATTCACGTACATATTGGAATAGTTACATAACACAGAATAACAAAGATGTAGTAACTGAGTCTTGTTATTGTGTAAATCAAGGTGTTTTATGTGGAATGAAGCCTGTGATTTTTCTACATTAAAAGGGTACTGGCTAAGGCACAACAAAAATATGTTTAAAAAGCCTCCCGCTTGTTGCCAGACCCTGTAAAGAAGACAGTGGGAGGAACAGAAGCAAGGGTTGGAGGTCCAGTTAACATTAGAGGCGTATTCACATTGACACTTCCCTTTTGAAAAAGTTTAAGTCATAGGCAGGTGGAAAAACAGACAAAGGAAGAGAGTTCCAGAGTTTACTAGATTGGTGGAAAGGATTAGGTGAAGTTTTAAAGATTGGAAAGAATGTTGTGATTAGGGACTGGATGGCTCTGTGGTGCAGTGCTCGGCTTGTGAACATAAGAACATAAGAAATGAGGAGACTGCAAGAGGCCAGTTAATGACTTATACGAGGCAGTTCCTTGTTCCCCACCCTTGGAATAATCCAATATTTAGCCATCCCACCTGTCATCCCTATCCATACTCTCATCTAACCGTCTTTTAAAGCTATCTATTGACTCAGCACTTACTACCTGTCTACCCAGCCTATTCCAATCATTCACCATTCTGTTAGTGAACCAATATCTACCTAGGTCTGTCCTGAATCAAAGTTTTTCTAGCTTGTACCCATTTCCACGTGTCCTATCCTGGCTACTAAATTCTAAAACCTGATCAATGTTTCCCTTATTAATTCCTTTTACCCATTTGAACTACCTCCAAGGAGCCTATATCCTTCCTATAACTATGAACTAAAGGTTGTGGGTTTGATCCTGTGTCACGGAGAGGGGAAGCACTCTTGTCCACCCTAGCAGGACTGTATGGTGTATAGATGCATAGTTAAGAACATAAGAAGACTGCAAAAGGCCAGTTAAACAGCTCCTAACCTAGTTCTTGGGTATTATTTACTGGACCTAACGAGGCTGTCCGTGTGGCTGCAGTACTACTGTAATATCTACTTGATGAGACAAAAGGACACCAAAGTGGAAGGCTCCTTTTGTCTATAGATACCTAGCTTAATATAACCCAACCTAACTGAGTTCTGTGGTATAATTTAAAGACTGTTAACAGGTGTTGAGTACCTTAGTAAGCATGGCAGATGCCACAGTATTAATCAGGTAAGTGTCCAGCATGTGGTGCCGCTGGACCTAGTTGATGCGAGTGGACTTGGGTGCCACGCCGGCATTGTTGATCAGAAGGTTGAGGCCGCGACCTTCCAAGACCTGACTCACAACCTTGGATAGTGAACCATAGCTAGGCTCATCCAATACATGTAAAGAAACACAATTATTAGTATTATTATCAATATTATTATTATTATCATTATTGATAATTGTTCCTTTAAATCAAACTTACCAAGATTCAGTATATGTATATATATATATATATATATATATATATATATATATATATATATATATATATATATATATATATATATATATATATATATATATATATATATATATATATATATATATATATATATATATATATATATATATATCTTTAATATATATATATATATATATATATATATATATATATATATATATATATATATATTATATATATATATATATATATATATATATATATATATATATATATATATAAATATAATATATATATATACATATATATATATATATATATATATATATATATATATATATATATATATATATATATATATATATATATATATAATATATATATATATATATATATATATATATATATATATATATATATATATATATATATATATATATATATATATATATATATATATATATATATATATATATATATATATATATAATATATATATATATATATATATATATATATATATATATATATATATATATATAATATATATATATATATATATATATATATATATATATATATATATATATATATATATATATATATATATATATATATATATATATATATATATATATATATATATATATATATATATATATATATTGTTTTCTTTCCTTTTTATGAAAATCTTATCTTTCAAACTAGACTATTATGAATTATATAGTAAAAGTTAATGCTATCACAAAATCAGAACATTACAATCAAATCAATTCAATATTTTACATAATAGTTATGATATAAGGAACAAGGAAAAATAGATGAATTAAAACCTTATATAACTCTTAATGAAGCTTAAAAATTGACTCCAACAAGAATAAAATAAAAACATCTATTAGTGTATTAATCTCTCACCTGCACACAGCTTCCTCGGAGGACAGATTACACTTGCTATCCATCCAATATTCCTGGATCCAACGAGGCAACTTATTCCGCTTGTCCGTCCGTGAGAAGCTGTGTTCGGCAAACAGCATGATTCCTTAGTCTTCCCACACAGCACACCACCCACACACTGCGTTGCGTGTCTCATGGAAGCCTCCAGGCAGTGGCAGTGTTACGTACTGGGACATACATAGCAGCTCCAACAGAGGGAGGTGTTGGGAGAAGGGAGCCGTCAGTGTATATGTGGAGGGAGTTGTGGTAGTGAGTGTGCAGGAGGTTGTTGAAAATTATCCTTCTTCTTCTTCTTCTTGGGAATTTGATGGGGCCGTGCAGGCTGTGGTGCCACAGCCTCTAGTGCCCCAAAAGTGCAGGTTGCAGATGAATGAGTGGATCAGATCCTGTTGAGTTGACCTGTCCTTTGGAGGAAGGTCCTGGTGTGTTTGAGTACTTTGAAGGCCAGGCCAGGATCTTGAGAGCCACCTAAGATGTCTGTTATTGTTGGTCTGCGGATGTGGAGAGACGACAGTGAGTGAAGGAGTGCCATGCGGTGGGAGTGGTGACGAGGACAGTGAAGTAGGAGGTGTTCTGGGGTGTCTGGTTGTGTAGGGCACCAAGGGCAGTGGGGGTCATCAGTCATGCCCAGCTTGTGTAGGTGGGAGTTTAGGCGGCTGTGTCCAATTCTGAGTCTGGTGACGGCAGTGTCAAGGGCACGGCTGGGAGAGTAGGTCCACCAGTGGTGTCGTGTGTCTTGTCTAATGCGTCCAAGTGAGGTGTACTGTAGGGCGTTAGTCAGGTCTGTGTCCCAGTGTAGTCTACAGGCTGTGTGGAGGTTAGTCAGTGAGTCAGTCTGGTCAGTGGGGAGGTGTATGGGGAAGGGGTGGGAGTGTGCTTCCGCTGCCGCTCTATCGGCCACTGTATTACCCATGATGCCGACGTGTGAGGGGACCCACTGAAGGTGGATGGAGAAGCCAGAAGAGGACAGTTGGAGAAGAAAGTGGTGAATGGTGAAGCAGAGGGAGTGGTGTGTTTTGGGGCGGTGGTGCCGGATGAGTTGGAGGGCTGAGAGGGAGTCTGAGAAGAGAGTGACTGAGCAAGGGGAGGTGAGTGTAGTGGCAAACCTGAGAGGGCCTCTGATGGCAAAGAGTTCTGCCGTCAGAATGGAGGCAGAGGCCGGAAGCCTCCAGGCAGTGGCAGTGTTATGTACTGGGACACACATAGCAGCTCCAACAGAGGGAGGTGTTGGGAGAAGGGAGCCGTCAGTGTATATGTGGAGGGAGTTGTGGTAGTGAGTGTGCAGGAGGTTGTTGAAAATTATCCTGCCCTGCACCGGACAGTGTGCCTTTGACCATTGTGTGTCTGTGTGCAGTGTCAAGGATATTAAGGGGGAGAGGGGAAACCAAGGGCCCAAAGGGGAAGTCTTCTCGAGAGTGAGAAAGGAGGGGGGGGTCACCCGGAGGGAGGCAAAGAAGGAGAGGGCTCTTTCTACAAATGGTGTGTGGGCTTGATATGGTAGGGGGCCAAGAAGTGGTGCCCTACTCTGTCGGAGGAGGAGGGAGCGGAGGGCGTGGCAGCTAGGTGAGGATGCAAGTTTGGTGTAGGTGCGGACAAGGAGGGTGGAGCGTCGGTGTGACAGTGAGGATAGGGAGGATTCTGCCTGAAGGGCTGTGACTGGGGAGGACCTGAAAGCTCCCAGGGCTATACGCATGGCTGTGTTTTGAATGACATCCAGTTTATGGAGAAGTGAAGGTGAGGCCGCCCCATAAACCTCACATCCGTAGTCTAAGCGACTCCGGATATAGGCACAATAGAAACGAAGGAGGGTATGCCTGTCCGCACCCCACTTGACCCCTGCCAGGGACTTCATTAAGTTTAGTCTTTTAAGACATGAGGTCACCAGGTAGTGTATGTGACGGCTCCAGGTTAGACGGGGGCCGTCCACTACTATACCTAGAAACTTATGTTGGGTTTTGAAGGGAATGGGTGAACCTTTGATGGTGACCACAGGTATGTTGGGTATTCGCCTTCTGGTGAAGCACAGAAGGCTAGACTTCTGGGCACTCACCGTTAGGCCCCAACGTGATGTCCAAGAGTCTATGGCATCAAGCCCACGTTGAAGGTTAAGTTGAGCCTCCTGGATAGTGGAAGCAGAGCAAAGGAGGGAAATGTCATCAGCATATAAGAGTGCATGTGTGCATGGAGAAGAGGGAAAGTCTGAAAGTAAGACATTGAAAAGGAGAGGACTGAGAGGAGAACCCTGTGGGACACCTCTGGTGACTGGGTAAGACCTAGAGTAGGAGTTACCTATCACCAGAGAGAAGGACCTGGAAGACAGGAAGGACTGAACCCAATTGAGTGGGGAACCATTGAGTCCCAGGCGGGAAAGTTTTTCAATAATGGCATTATGTGAAGAGGAGTCAAAAGCTCCTTTGAGATCAAGAAAAGCTACCAGAGTGAATTGCTTGTGGTTAAATCCTTCCTGAATGTGATGCTCTAGCTGGAGCAGGGCATCCAGGGTGCCCCGGTGAGGACGGAAGCCAAACATGTTAGGGGGAAGAAGGTGTTTGTGTTCCAACCACCATGTTAGTCTGCCATGCACTATGTGTTCTAATACCTTACTGAAGTTAGAGAGTAGACTGATGGGCCTGTAGGAGGAAGCCTCCGACGGGTCCTTGCCAGGTTTGAGAATAGGAATTGTGATGGCATTACGCCACACAGAAGGGAACGTGCCAGATTGCCAGCTGGCGTTGAACACGTTCAGGAGGAGGAAGATCAGAGGATCTGGGAGGCGGCGAAGAAACTCATTCGGGACATTGTCCGGCCCCGTCGCCTTACCAGCAGACAGTGCCTGTAAAGCTGATGAAAGCTCCTGGGGAGTTATAGCTGTGCTAATTGTGTGGCCGTGTGAAGAAGGAGGTAACACAGGTGGAGGTATAGGGTCAGGGGAGCCGAGGACAGTGTGTATGTTGGAGGCAAGGCACTCGGCTTTTTGGACGTTGTTGACAAGGAGGACACCGTTACTAGTTACTAGGTGAGTTACTAGGTGAGTGTGGTGGCAAACCTGAGGCCCTCTCTGATTGCAAAGAGTTCTGCCGTCAGAATGGAGGCAGAGGCCGGAAGCCTCCAGGCAGTGGCAGTGTTACGTACTGGGACATACATAGCAGCTCCAACAGAGGGAGGTGTTGGGAGAAGGGAGCCGTCAGTGTATATGTGGAGGGAGTTGTGATAGTGAGTGTGCAGGAGGTTGTTGAAAATTATCCTGTTGTTCCAGTGTTGTGGGTGTCACGGCGGCCGATGTAAACAAGAAAACAGTCCCGCCTTTCAAGACGGGAAACCAGGCCTGTTCCTTATATTTTATTATACCCGATTGTTTAAGGAAATCTAATGAATAATATAATAATAAATGATGAATAATTTTATTAGTTTAGAAAAATGAAAAAAAGTAGTATTCGATGACGTATATATAAAACGAAAATAGGAATTTTTAGTACACATCGTGAAGCAGTTATATATACTTTAAAGAATAGATTATGATACCTAACCAGATTCTACATAACAATTTTTTATATTGAAATCACATTAACTTCATGAAAAAAATAAATAGAAAATATACCAATTAAAAGTGCAAATTTAGCAAACAAACAACAATAATCAAGTTAACCCAATCTAAACCATAGATTAAGATATAAAGAATTATTCAGACACACAATGAATGATAATAAAACCGTACAAGCTGAAAAAACTACGAAAATAACCAAATTTTTGAAAAAACATTATCCCTATATCTCAACTAATATAAACCTTAGAATACTATTGATTATACGTAATAAACACAAAAAAATAGCAAAGTCAATGAACTCAACGCTATGCGAAAGTATGGTCAAGTTTTGCCAAGAATTGCAAAAAATACATTAACATTACAATATGTAAACAAACATCAAAATAAACCTAGTTACTTAACAACGCAAGTAATTAATGATTGTAAAATATACTAGATTTTTTATTTTACCTTGCCTGTTAATTATAAGGCTGAGGATAAAGAGGTAAGGCGAGGAATTGATCAAATGTTTTGGTACTTACACTGGCCCGTCAGATGTCAGTGGTCCGGCAGAGTCTATGAGACAGAGATAAACAATGATATATATTTCAAAACAAAGACTAGAATACCTAATCAGCTTCAACATAACTATTTGTCATATTCAAGTTACACTAATTTCATAAAAAGATATTCATTTACACTCAAAATATGCGAAAATGTAAATAAACAACAATAGTGACATTAAACCACTATAAACCATTGAATAATATGTAAAAACATATTTAAGCACAATAAAAACCATGAACAAACCCAAAAAAAATCAAAACTAAAAAAAAAGGACAAAAATATCACTATTTTCACATATCCAATACACCATAATTAAACATAAACAAACCTTACAGCACCCTAAATTAAGATATATTAATAATAAACAAACCGTAAACAATCCATAGAACGCAAAAAAAATTACAAAATAAGTCCAAAATACTGAAAAGAGGATGCAGATGCAAAGCCAATCTCCCCCACCACCAAACTGAACAGGTCACAAGAAGAAGAGGAAGAAGAGGAAATTTTTCTCGGTTGTTTAGAAACTAAACTCAATATACTATAGCTCATTAGAACAAGCGTTTTCTGCTCTATCTAATTGACTCTATACATCTTTTACGTTAACCTCATACTTTTCGAGTTATTTAATAGAAAGTGTCTCCCTGCGGGAGAGACTTGGGCGCCGTTAAAGTCTACGGAGAAAAAACGTTTCTCCTATACAAATTAATGCTTACAG
>JAXIVD010003766.1:10000-12500 GCA_036785275.1 Cancer borealis
TAGTTTGTTTTAACCAGTTTAAGCGTAGCTCTTGGATCCTTTGCGGTCCTGTTCGGCAGCGAAGGCGATCTGGTCCAGGACAAACTGGGGGATTGGGTGGGGGAACTCAGGTGCCACGGGCAGCACGTCAGACTCGGGCTGGAAACCATTCTCGTTGGCGACGAACTTGACCTCAATGGGCTTGCCTTCAGGGGAAGTGTAGCTGTGGATGCAGAGTGTGCATTAGAAAAGGCCTACAACACGCCTCCCGCCAAACTATCAAGAAACAGACAACACACTACCGCCAGCCGGGTGGTACTCACGAGAACACTCCACTGGAGATAATGGCGCCCTCAGGGCCGTCGGGGCTGCCGTGCTCGGACACGGAGATGCCGTTGCTGGTCTTCATGTCCAGGTTGTACCTGCCGTCGTCCTCAATGACGAAGTCGTGCTGCAGGATTTCTGCTTCTTCACTGGATCCTACGGAGCCATAAGTCCTGTCGGGGGCGGCGAGGGCCACGGCGGCAAGGGCGGCGATGATCACCTAAGAAATGGAAGAATTTACTAGACTTAGATAAAGGCACACAGTGATAACTTAGTTAATACCCAGTTGTCTGAGTCTTCTGAAATACTTTCGATATAAAATGTCACCCACATGAATATTTAAGTTCAGTCACCACGACATATTCGTTAAAATATTAAGAGTCTTAAGCTATCAAATATTGCACTTTTTTCTCGAATAACTACTGTTGGCACAGATTCCAGTGAGCGAGTGTGGACGTACAAACTTCATGTTGAGGTGCTGGCGTTGAGTGCTGCCTACATCAGCACCGGCCACACTTATATACCGGGCGAGGACCAGTAACAACAAGAGGCTCTTTCGTAAGGACCTTATTGATCTGCTCTTTGCAAGGAACGGGATCAAGCTTCTGATAGTTTTTTTGTTCATCTTGTTCAGGATTGGCCTGGGACCTACCTACTTGTGGTGTTGAAAGAGGCGTTCTAGTGACGGTGAGGACCGCTCTGACGGCACCAAGCAGAGGCTGCGTGAGTATTTATTCTATAACTACATTTATTCCTCCCTTCCCCTCTCACCAGCAGAAAACAAGCAGGTGTACCTCAATAATACTATTATGCCTGTGTGTGTGTGTGTGTGTGTGTGTGTGTGTGTGTGTGTGTGTGTGTGTGTGTGTGTGTGTGTGTGTGTGTGTGGAAGAAGGAGCGGGTATTCGGTGACCAGAGGGTGTGGCACATTTTTACCACCACTTTTTGAAAGAGTTCTAAGAACGTTTCTATTCAATGTTATAATGTGCTGGTGGTGATAGTGATGGTAGTAGTAAGTGGTGGTAATGTAGTAGCGTGTGGGTGGTGATGGTGTTATTGTGGTGGTGGAGGTGGTGTGGTGTAATAGCAGTGGTTCTGGTTATGAGATGCTGGTGGCGTCAAATGTTGTCCACATTATCACAGGATGGGCTTATTTAGCGAGAAAAACATGCTACAATTATAAGGGCCGCGGAGATAGAGCAGAATGGCGTGAGGAATTGGAGACAATTGAAATTCTACCAAGTAATAAAGGCACGCTTGGTAGTTTTAAATGTCCTGTCCAGACCAAATTGGCTCAGTTTCAACACCATATGATTTTTTTTATATACAATAAACATTACCATTCAGTAACAAGACTACATATCATCGGGAAAAAAAAGTGTGATCTTCCAGTGCATGATGTGGATCGACGTGGGTCAAAGGGTTTCATGTCAAGGTGAGGCCTACTTGTCCTTGGCGGGAAGCTACAGAAGCGAGGAACTATTTCGTAAGGTCTTTGCTGCTCTAGTATATGACCTCCATCGTGTGTTTCGAAGGAACAGGATTAAGATGTGCATTAGTTATGCAAACCCTGATTACAATTGACCGGACAGCACCTGACAGCTTAGGTGTTGAAACAGAATCGTCTTGGTCAAGGTGAAGACCACAGTTACCTGCACAAAAACAAGACGCATCAGTACTGTTCCTCTTGATGCTAACTATTATAGAAGGAAAAAAAAAATGGAAGAAATTGTTCATTTATATAATTATTTAACATATACAAGAAACTGGTCAATTGTGATAAAAGCCTTGAAAAATAATCCGTTAATTTCCTCTTTTCAGAAATCATATATTGAGAGAATTTCAAAAAGGAAAGCCAAATTAGGTAAAGAGGAGTCTTGATACTCCTTCCTTAAATTAGTTCTAGTCATAGAAGAAAGGTGGAAACATAGAATTCGATTCAGAGTTCCAAAATTTAACCATGTAAGGATGAAAGAGTGAAGATATTTGTTGACTATATCAATAAGTTGAACAGAATAGGATGAGAATATGGAAAATAGTTGGTGCAGCAAGATCGTAAAGGGAAAGGAGGCATACAATTAGCAAGTTCAGAAGTATCATGAAATTAATTGTTGAAGAAAGCAAGACATTGTGGCGGAGTATAACTCTTCAGAACAGCTGTGTAAGTGGAACGCAAACACATGAGAGGCATACATCA
>JAXIVD010003766.1:25000-27500 GCA_036785275.1 Cancer borealis
AGATGGACCTCCACCACTTGCTTTTATTCCTCCTACTGTCTTCTTTACAGGGTCTGGCGACAAGCACGTTTTTTTTCTTAAGATGTTTTTTTGTCATTCAGCCTTTACCCTTTTAATTAATATAAAAAAAATATATATATGTATATATACATATATACATATATATATATATATATATATATATATATATATATATATATATATATATATATATATATATATATATATATATATGACTTTATTTATGGAATGTCTCTTAAATTAAGCATCATTCTTTCTGTTTCTATTATGACGCCTTTGTTCCTGCGCGTACCATTTATGAAATAATATAGTAGATAGAATCATGTGCTTATCGTTCATAACTGGCAAGAATGATGTTAAAGTGTGGGTTAAGCGAGACACTTTTTCCCGTGTCGTGGATACTACTTGTGTCTTTAGGCTGGTGACAACTGCTACATTTGGAGAGGTGAAAAATGTAGTATTACATTGCGTCATTTCACTTGGAAGGTAAAGCTGAATAGTACGTCTTTACGCTCACTAAAACTTAAGCAACTTAATGTGATTCACAAACATGATCATAGTCTGCATACTGCAATGTTTAAGCTGAAATAAATGAACATTGTGCAAAAAAAATACTAAAAATAGTATATGTATAGACTAAAATAACTTTGCCTATTGTATTAGTCCTCATTGAAAGCTCTAGCATGAAATGATTTAGGTGAAAACAAAATACTTCTCAGTTAGAAAATTCAATTTAATCAATAGATAAATAACACATGGGTCTAGAAAGATAACAACGGAACTTGGTTCCATTAGTGCACTGTGTACTGTGCATTATCTCTTCGGTGGACTGCCAGCAGAGCCAAAAATATGTGTTTCATATGAAGCATTTGATTCATATGAAGTCTTTCTGTAGTGTTTCATGGTTGTAGTTGTTTCCTTAGTTTGTTTTAACCAGTTTAAGCGTAGCTCTTGGATCCTTTGCGGTCCTGTTCGGCAGCGAAGGCGATCTGGTCCAGGACAAACTGGGGGATTGGGTGGGGGAACTCAGGTGCCACGGGCAGCACGTCAGACTCGGGCTGGAAACCGTTCTCGTTGGCGACGAACTTGACCTCAATGGGCTTACCTTCAGGGGAAGTGTAGCTGTGGGTGCAAAGTGTGTATTAGACAAGGCTTACAACACGCCTCCCGCCAAACTATCAAGAAACAGACAACACACTACCGCCAGCCGAGTGATACTCACGAGAACACTCCACTGGAGATGATGGCGCCCTCAGGGCCGTCGGGGCTGCCGTGCTCGGACACGGAGATGCCGTTGCTGGTCTTCATGTCCAGGTTGTACCTGCCGTCGTCCTCAATGACGAAGTCGTGCTGCAGGATTTCTGCTTCTTCACTGGATCCTACGGAGCCATAAGTCCTGTCGGGGGCGGCGAGGGCCACGGCGGCAAGGGCGGCGATGATCACCTAAGAAATGGAAGAATTTACTAGACTTAGATAAAGGCACATAGTGATAACCTAGTTAATAACCAGTGGTCTGAGTCTTCTGAAATACTTTCGATATACAGGGTCACCCACATGAATATTTAAGTTCAGTCACCACGACATATTCGTTAAAATATTAAGAGTCTTAAGCTATCAAATATTGCACTTTTTTCTCGAATAACTACTGTTGGCACAGATTCCAGTGAGCGAGTGTGGACGTACAAACTTCATGTTGAGGTGCTGGCGTTGAGTGCTGCCTACATCAGCACCGGCCACACTTATATACCGGGCGAGGACCAGTAACAACAAGAGGCTCTTTCGTAAGGACCTTGTTGACCTGCTCTTTGGAAGGAACGGGATCAAGCCTCTGATGGTTTTTTTGTTCATCTTGTTCAGGATTGGCCTGGGACCTACCTACCTGTGGTGTTGAAAGAGGCGGCCTAGTGACGGTGAGGACCGCTCTGACGGCACCAAGCAGAGGCTGCGTGAGTATTTATTCCATACCTACATTTATTCTTCCCTTCCCCTCTCACCAGTAGAAAACAATCAGGTGTACCTCAATAATACTATTATGCCTGTGTGTGTGTGTGTGTGTGTGTGTGTGTGTGTGTGTGTGTGTGTGTGTGTGTGTGCGTGTGTGCGTGTGTGTGTGTGTGTGTGTGTGTATGTGTGTGTGTGTGTGTGTGTGTGTGTGTGTGTGTGTGTGTGTGCGTGCGTGCGTGCGTGCGTGCGTGGAAGAGGGGGCGGGTATTCGGTGACCAGAGGGTGTGGCACATTTTTACCACCACTTTTTGAAAGAGTTCTAAGAACGTTTCTATTCAATGTTATAATGTGCTGGTGGTGATAGTGATGGTAGTAGTAAGTGGTGGTAATGTAGTAGCGTGTGGGTGGTGATGGTGTTATTGTGGTGGTGGAGGTGGTGTGGTGTAATAGCAGTGGTTCTGGTTATGAGATGCTGGTGGCGTCAAATGTTGTCCACATTATCACAGGATGGGCTTATTTAGCGAGAAAAACATAC
>JAXIVD010003766.1:37500-42635 GCA_036785275.1 Cancer borealis
ACTGACGATCAGATAGAAGGTTGTGAGCGGATAGATGTCTCTAAATCTTTCTGTTAAGGAGAGACTCAAAGACATTAGCAAGGCGTGAAATCAAAGGAATAGGAAGGTAGTTTTTGAGGGATTGGAGCGGTCACCCTTCTTTGAAACAGTTTGTATGTAAGCATACTTCCAGCAAGAAGGATAGGTGGAGGTTGACAGGCAGAGACGAAAAAGTTTGAGCAAGCAAAGTGCAAGCACAGAGGCACAGTTTTTGAGAAGAATAGGAGGGACTTCATCAGGACCATACGCCTTCCGAGAGTTAAGGCCAGTGAAGGCATGAGAAACATCATTACGAAGGATTTAAATATTAGACATGAAGTAGTCAGAGTGTGGTGGAGAAGGATGAACAAGCCCAGAATCATCCAATGTGGAGTTGTCAGCAAAGTTTGAGCAAAGAGTTCAGCCTTTGAGACAGAGAAGACGGCAGGGGAGCCATCTGGGTGAAGTAAGGGAGGGAAAAGATGAAGAAGAAAAATTGTTCGAGCATAGACTACACCATACTTGACTGGACACTCGCGACAATCGCTGACAGACGATATTACATTTCGGTCCTATAGATTCCGCTGCTATGAGTGATGACAGATAATACTTCATATATCAGTTCATATTCTACTTAGGACATTGTATGTCATGTCTTTACACTCAGTAATGATTGCTGAACCATGGCTGAACATAAAATATTATTTTACAACTTTTGCAAATAGGAAATTAACATAAAGATTACAAGTTTGAGTGAAAAATCGTGTGGGAGTTGTGTATAAAGCATATTGTTTATAGCAAAAAAATCTGGCAAATTCGCAATAATTTCTGAAATAAAACATCACATATTGTGAAATAATCATTCCTGAATATGATTTGATTGTGATCAAATATCATATAATCGTTATATCGGCTTGGGAATGAATTTTTCATACCAATTCGTGGCGCGAAAGGCAAAAGGCGAAAGAGGTCACAAGAAGAAGAAGAAGAAGAAGAAGACCAAAACAATCCTTTACAAAGGTCAACAACATAAATAGTTCAATTCATTGGTCCCATGACGCTATTATAAGTCTCATGGAAAATGTTCATGAGCAGAAGAAGAAGAAAAGTGCTTCCTCCATAACGGCTTGTGTTGTTGTTATGATCAGCTGATTCCACAAGGTTAGTTCTTCTACGTGTGTGACCAGACTGGTAGTCGTATCGCTGTAAATCCAGAAAAAACGGAAGCCAGGCTAGCGTTAGCAAAACCTAGTGTGACCGTAGCTTCATCAGCTTCTATTGTATACTCTGAATCATGCTTGAAATAAGATTTTAAACTATTTCCAAATATTTAGTTTGTTTTCTACCCTTTTCACTGAGCATGGCAGGATAAAAGGAAAAGTACGTACGCCGGGAAAGTGATGTATGGTGATAAGATCATTGGAAAGAACATTGCTAGATAGAAGAGGAGGAGGAGGCAATGAAACCAACAAACTGACTAGAGACCATCACCAATAAGGAATTACAATGGAGTTATTTTACACAGTCTCTGAGAAACGCTTTCGATGACACTCAGCAAACATTGTAAGTTGATTAGGAATGTTAAATTTTTTCTTCTTGATGTTATTTATGGGTATATGAAAGTATGAGTGAAGTATGAGTATGAGTGAATTGATTACGAGTGACTTAGGGTGTTGTGTTCAAGTTTTGGTTATATTTTACAATTACTCTCAACACTAAGGTGTTGTGTATCCTGCCATGCTCAGTGAAAACGTAGAAAACAAACAAAATATTTGGAAATAGTTTCAAATCTTATTTCAAGCATGCATGTATATTAGTATGGACTACATTGGCTATGTATGTATGCGTTTTCAGTTTAAAATTTCAATATTCCTGGAAATTATTGCAAATATAGTGTTTTTATTGGTGTCTTAGGATTTAATAATTGTCGCCCACCGATGACGTATGTTGACTAATTTGTTTTTGTTGCTCATAAACATATACTTCACATCACTCTGAGTTGTTTGCTTTTTGTTTGAGGTTTCTATGATGATTTTAAGTATTTTATTCAAATAAAACAAACAAAAAATCGCCTCAGGACACATTTACGAAAGACGCGATTTCGAGTGCACAGTCACGTATGGTGTATTCTATGGTATTGCATATTAATATGAACTACATGGGCTTTGCATGTAAGTGTTTTCAGATTGAAATTCCAATATTCCTGGAAATTATTGGAAATTTGGTGTTTTTATTGGTGTCAGGATTTAATAATTGTCGCCCACCGATGACGTATGTTGACTATTTTGTTTTTGTTGCTCATAAACATATTCTTCACATCACTCTGAGGTGTTTGCTTTTTGTTTGAGGTTTCTATGATGATTTTAAGTATTTTATTTAAATAAAACAAACAAAAAATCGCCTCAGGACACATTTACGAAAGACCCGATTTCGAGTGCACAGTCACGTATGGTGTATTCTATGGTATTGCATATTAATATAGACTACATGGGCTATGCATGTAAGTGTTTTCAGATTGAAATTCCAATATTCCTGGAAATTATTGCAATTTTTGTGTTTTTCTTGGTTTCTTAGGATTTAATAATTGTCACCCACTGATGACGTACGTTGACTAATTTGTTTTTGTTGCTCATAAACATATTCTCTACATCACTCTGAAGTGTTTTTTATTTGAGGCTTCTATCTTATTTCTAAGTATTTTATTTGATTTTTCTAAAAATCTGCTGTAGGACCGGTTTGCAAATGGTCAGATTTCGAGTGTCCAGTCAAGTATAGTGTAGTCTATGGTTCGAGATTTTTTTGACAAGATGCCACAAGTCATGAGAAGAGTTGGAACTAGAAGAATTTTGATGTTTCTTATTGATTCCTAGCAGAGATATATATAAGAGATATATAGAACGTGAGTATCAGAAGATGGAAAGCTGAAATGCCGTTTGTGAGCCAGCTCTCTATCATGGATAACACGAGAACAAGCTAAATTAAACCAAGGCTTGTGAACTTTGGGGATAGAGAAAGAGTGTGGAATGTACGCCTCCATGCCAGAGAAAAAATCTCCGTTATGCATTCGGCACAAAGAGATCGATCTCTGACACGGAAGCAGTAGTCATTCCATGGAAAATCAGAATAGTAGCTCCTGAGGTTATACCACTTAGCCGAGGCATAATGCCAGAAGCACTTCCGCTCCAGTGGGTCCTGTGGCGGCACTGGAGTGATAGGACAAGATACTGAAATAAAACGATGATTCGAGGAGCCCAACAGAGGCTCATGGCAGCTTCTTGGTGTGAGAGAGATAGCGCTGTCTCGTTAAGCCTAGCAGGGGGGATTATTTAATCACCTTTCTTTGTGGTAAGGAAGCAGTATGCTGCAATGCCCCGCAATGAGTTGACACAAAAGAACACCATACGTAGAAGAGGTGTTTGATCAGGTCTGACAGCAATGACTACCAATTATCTTAATCCTCAATACTCTAATTCTTTATCCAAGTTGAGGCCAACCCTGTGCTTTCTTAGAATCCAAGAGTCTCATGTCACAGCAGAAATTGATAATGTGTAAACTTAAGTCATGGTGTTAGCCAAGCTTTCCTATAAGAACGATTCTGACTTTAAAAAGACGGTCTTCTTCATTAGAATTAAATAGATGGATTATTTTGCTACTGGAAAAATACCTTATTTTCAATACACTACAACCATATTTTTTTCTTAATGTCACATAAGCCATTAAATCATTTTATATGTTCAGAGGAATCTGTCAGAAATATCAAATATATATATATATATTCTTTTTATTTTATTTGTAGCATAAATATATAGATAAAAAATGAACAAACAACACACGCATCGTGATCCATTGCGGCTTTGAGTGACTGGCTTTACACTCCATCAGGTGTACTTGTCATCCGCGGCGTAAGTCTTGTGCATCATGGATATCAGTCGTTCTTTGTGGTTTTATGTGTGTATTGAGACCAGTTTAGGCGTAGCTCTTGGATCCCTTGCGGTCCTCCTCGGCGGCCTTAGCGATCTGGTCCAGCACGAATTGTGGGATTGGGTGGGGGAACTCAGGTGCCACGGGCAGCACGTCAGACTCGGGCTGGAAACCGTTCTCGTTGGCGACGAACTTGACCTCAATTGGCTTGCCTTCAGGGGAAGTGTAGCTGTGGGTGCAAAGTGTGTATTAGACATGGCCTACAACACGCCTCCCGCCAAATTGTCAAGAAACAGATAACACTTGCTGCCGCCAGCCTAGTGGTACTCACGAGAACACTCCACTGGAGATTATGGCGCCCTTGGGACCGTCGGGGCTGCCATGCTCGGACACGGAGATGCCGTTGCTGGTCCTCATGTCCAGGTTGTACCTGCCATCGTCCTCAATGACGAAGTCGTGCTGCAGGATCTCTGCTTCTTCACTGGATCCTGTGGAGCCATAAGGCCTGTCGGGGGCGGCGAGAGCCACGGCGACAAAGGCGGCGATGATCACCTAATAAATGGATAAATAATTGTTCTTAGTGCAAAGAATGCATTGAACAGTGTTCACATTTAAACTGTAGGTAGTTAAATGTATAATATTACTCGGTTAATTAAGACACAAACACATGACAATTGGCTGTTTAAAACTACATGAAAATGCAATTCTGTTTCATAACTGCTGTCAGGAAATTTAAGTAGCAAAAGTAAAAGCAAACTTTGTTGCTTCTTTGTTTCTTAGTAATGTGATAAACAGTAATGGTGAGTGTAGACGTACAAACTTCATGTTGAGGTGCTGGTGTTGAGTGCTGCCCACATCATCACTCGCCGTGCTTATATATCTGTGCTAGAAGCTGGGATACCAAGTTTTTTCGTAACGTATACTTGTCCATTATGTGACCTCTAACACCTACCTGTGTGGAAGCAACAGGATCAAGTTTCTGATTTTTTCTGATATATGACTTTGCATATCTTGTGTTGGATTGACCCAAAAGTACCTCTCTGTTATGTTGAAAGAGACGTCTGTCTATGAAGGTTAAGAGCAATGTTACATAAACAATAGACGACGGATGTTGACCGTTATTGGTAGTACGCGAAATATTTTTATAATTGATGATATATATATATATATATATATATATATATATATATATATAT
>JAXIVD010003767.1:0-37500 GCA_036785275.1 Cancer borealis
GAGAGAGAGAGAGAGAGAGAGAGAGAGAGAGAGAGAGAGAGAGAGAGAGAGAGAGAGAGAGAGAGAGAGAGAGAGAGAGAGAGAGAGAGAGAGAGAGAGAGAGAGAGAATAAATATGACAAAACTCTTTACTTTCTCTCTATCAATCTATATATCTATCCATATCTCCCTCAGATCACCAACATCATGTCTTCAGCGAGTGGACATAAACTGGAACGCCTGGAAGGGGAGGAGCTGGAAAAACAAGAGAGAGACTGGAAGGGTTATACTGATGGAATGGTTCGCCTTACACCCGGTAGATGGCTGTTTCCAGCTGCCTTTGAAGACTACGCCGATAAGTACTACAAGTTTGAGGTACGTTTAAGAAGATGGTAAGAGGAAAACATTATAGAATTAAGATAGACTACTACTACAGAAAACTTATATATGTTTTCTCTTTATCTTTTTGTAGTTTCATTTGGTTTCAGCTTCGGTAAAGTCCCTCAAAACTTTCTAAATGACGGTTGAGCATCGTGAAGCCCTGATGATGATGATGATAGATGGAGTAACGCATTAGTTCACTTCACCATAACACTACGAGGACACAGGGCAAGCGTGTAGTTTTACCACACACACACACACACACACACACACACACACACACACACACACACACACACGCACACAGGGCTGGTTCTAGGTCAGCAGACGCCCCAGGCAAAAACTTGTTAAGGCGCCCCCCCCTGGCTGGAAATAATAACCCAACAATTTCAAACCATCTATTTCCTCTTTATTGTCGTTTGTCACACTAAGCGTATACAGTTGTATTTATATATATATATATATATATATATATATATATATATATATATATATATATATATATATATATATATATATATATTTTTTTTTTTTTTTTTTTTTTTTTTTTTTTTAACAGCAATTTGGCGCCCCCCCCCCCCCCCCCCCAGCAGATGGCGCCCCAGGCGGCCGCCTGGGTTGCCTGTGCCTAGAACCGGCCCTGCACGCACGCACGCACGCACACACACACACACACACACACACACACACACCAAGGTCAAAAATAGTCATCTTACAAAAATTCCAGACAGGGCCAATAGATCAGTGTCTTATAACCTATACAAAGGCTAAGAGAGACACTATTTCTAATTTTACCAACCAATAGAAAGCAATCAAGGAACACTAATAGCAGCAACAATATAATTATTGCATATAAGATGGATCATTCTTAATTCAACATCCGTCATCATCTAGGTGAAGCCAGATGACGTGGTGCTGATAACGTACCCGAAGTGTGGCACCACATGGATGCAGGAGGTGGTGTGGACTATGAGGAACAACCCCAATCTGGATAATCCTATGGCTAGCTTGGGGATCAACGTTAGAGTGCCTTTCCTTGAGTGAGTTAAGGCACACGTACACAGGTTAAAAGTTTGCCTTGAATTATCTTGAAGTTATTTAGTTAATGTGGAAAGAGTAACCGCCAGACATCAGATCTCATTTAACTTAACAAAGGTTGGATTCATTAATACATAAAATCACACAGTTGAATTCCATATACAAATAATATTCCCTCTGACTTTCTTCCCTAAGTAGCTGATGTAATAAAGACCCAACATTTACGTTATCAATTATATCAACAAATTATAAACCAGTCAAGATAGTAATGTTGAAAGTCTATTCCAACTATAAGCATCTTGTCCTATACATTCAAAACATTCAAGCATTTCCCTTCACTCTCCTCACATAACCAAACCAAACCAAGCAAACCTAACACCATTTCCCTTACATTTCCCCTCAGAATGGACAGCCTTCTAAGGACCAAGAACATTCCCCCCATTGGCCCCGACCACCCCCTCATGCAAGGCTTCAAAAAGATGTGCCCAGGACGTGACCCTAAAGATGGTGTTTTCCTGCAATTGACCGAGTGTGCCCCTTCCCCGAGGACCTTGAAGTCTCACCTCGCACTCTCCCTCCTGCCTTCAAACCTCCTCACTACAACTAAAGTATGACTATTACTACTACTATTACTTCAACCAGTCATTAAAACAATATAAGACACTTGTATGACATTTAAATTCATGTTAAGTATTCTGGAAACACACAATTCATATATAAATAAATATAAAAAACAGGCTAGTTGACGGTGCACTCTTGTAGCTTGTATAGAAAATGATGAAATAAGTCTAGCGTCTTTTCCCCAGGTAGTGTATATAGCCCGGAACCCTAAAGATGCAGTGCTCTCCTTCTTCCATCACTCTCGCATCTTGAAGATTCATGGGTTTGAGGGGACGTTTGAGCAGTTTGTCCAATACTTCATAGATGACGACTGTAAGATATAAGCCGCCTTTCTGTACTTTTAATTACTGTAGCATAAGTTTAAGTACAGTATGTAGTCTCTCTTGTGTCCAGATCTCATTAATGTCTGTACTAGCCTTTATTTTTTCCTAGATGATGATTGATATAGAAACTGCTTTTCTGTACTTTTAATTACTGTAGCTTGAGTTTAAGTACAGTATGTAATCACTCTTATATCCGCAACCTCACAACCTTATGAGTATAAACACCTTAACGCTATCTAACTAAAATCTCTTTCAGGCATGTATGGTCCCTACTGGCTACACCTTAAGGAGAGTTGGAGTCAGCGGAACAACCCTAACCTACACTTCATGTTCTTCGAGGACCTCAAGCAGAACACGGTGGAAGAACTCAAGCGACTGAACGAATTCCTGGGGACTAAGTTGTCTCAGGAACAGCTAGAAAATGTACGTTCACCAACCTTTCATTATTTAATATATACATTTTTTCTAAGCATTTTTTTGGCTCGGTCTCTTAAACGCTATTAATCCTCTTGGTCTATATGTTTAAATTTGTCTTCCATCTATCCATTATTTTGTTTCCAGACTATTAATTGACTCCTGTATATACTAATGAAGTCTTATGTATGTTATTATGTGTATTTCCACGTCAGGTTGCTCACTACACCAGCTTCCCAGAGATGAAGAGTCGTGATGCTTTCCTTGGCGATGGTGCAGATATCTTCTTTAATCTTGATATAGTGAAGAAGGACGGAGGCTTCTTCAGGAAAGGTAGTGTTGATATACCTTCTTTGAACAACATTATGGTAGGTGATCTGATTTGCTTCCTATATCCTTTTCCTTGTTTTATTTGATATCACTTCAAACTTGCTTCAAAATACGAGTGTCAGGATATGTCTGTAAACTTTAGTATTTAATTTTGGCTGAGGAACAAAAACTGCCAATCCTTTGTACTGTAAGTGTAAAACGAAGTATCTATATATAACTATAGATAAAAAGAACTAGCGTCTCCTGCTCTACCGTTACTAATCTATACTCACTTAACGTATACCTTATAATTTTCGTTACTTAAAAAAAACATCATTTCTGCCAAAAAAAAAATCCTAGGGAGACAGCCATGGAAAAAAGAAATGCATAGTATATTTCATTCTTACTTCTCGGCCTCAACATGACTGCCGTTAAATAAAAATGCGTAATATTTTTCATTCTTACAATTACCAATCTTGTGTCTGCTTCAACATGAGTTATATTTCAGGAATGATTGGTGATTGGAAGGGTAAGTACACACCGGAGTTGGAGGCCAAGATGGACCACTGGATTAAGACCAACCTCACTGACCTTGGCATCAAGTTCAAATATGCAGCATAAATGGCATCTAAAGTTCATTCTGATAACGACCTTTACTGTCCCTATCCAATGCATTATGATTTAAATACAACTTCTGTCTTAAATAATTCCAATAACCACATTGTTTTTGGTCTTTTTTCGATAATTCAAATACAACTTGAATGTAGTAATCGCAGGAAATGATTATAGTTTTCTGACCCATTCCTACTACAAACATGATAATTATTCCCTCACTCTCATCACTATTCCCTTACATAAATCAAGTTACATATATCTTCCCAAGAAAACCGAGTGTATTTTCAAGTCATTTCCCTTACGGTCTTTGAAGACAATCTTATTTAGATCTCATGAGGACATCTAGAACCTGACTTTTTTTCTTCCTATCTCTTACACCTGTAGCACCTGTAGGCTTAATTAAGGGTCTTTAGATGGTCAGCTTCCGCCCATTAATAGCACAGGCTTTAGATTTTTTTTTATAGATGCATTATTTTGCTTATTAAGGGAATCCGTGTTTGTCTGACGGCATATTCTTAACACATATATATCTGTGGTGACTACAAGCTAATCGGATGAAATTAAATTATTATTATTATTATTATTATTACGGCACATTGAACCACACACAAAATATATATTCACCAAGCACATAAATAATAAAAATATGGCATTCAAATATACCTCAATGTTTTTATACTTATCCAAAACTGAATATTTTTGTGTTGAGAAACGAAACTGCATAAAATGGACTAAGTTTAGCATATTATTGGAAAAAGAGTATTAGAATTTTCCCAATAATAGTTAAAACCTTATAATCACTCATATTCAAGATCATAAGTAACATTAGGTATTCATAAGCTTCAGATAATCAAACTTTATAAAATGGACTCAGGTTTCAGATATCAGAATTGTTCTCATAATACTTAGTTAAAACCTGATAATCATTTGTATTCAAGGTCATTAAACCTATCTGGGTATTAATGAACCAGGAATAACTTCAGAAACCCAACACAAACATCATTATCATTAAATATCAACAGAACACTAACACTCAAAAAAGAAATATATATATGTAGACTTACAACACGCCAAAAAATATTCACCTTCATCAAAATAAAGTAATAAAATGCAACTTAACATAACCAGTGTGATAAAAATTAATAAAATAGATCAATTTGGTCAAACTTATAGAATAGTTAATATCTATTGAATAACACATACAAAATATATCCCCAAAAAACTACATCTACCTATAAAGACAACTGAAAATAAAAAATTACTCTAGCAACTCCCTTAAAAATACGATAAAAAAAATGCAATACTTTACCTGTTCAATACAAATAAAATATATCCCAAAAAATATCAATTTTACCTATAACCAAAAATTACACTAGAATAATTTCCAAAATTAGAAGAAAAAAAAAAATACATAAGAAAAATTATACAAACTAAAAAAATTAAGCTACAAATCAATACATTTTCTAACTAAACTAAACCATATTAAAATTTTCTAACACACTAACTCTCCTAAAATAGAGAAATAAATACATTACTTTATAAAAAAAATAAATAAAAAAATAAAATAAAAGCTACAAATCAATACATTTTCTAACTAAACAAACCATCAAAATTTTCAAACTAAATTCAGCTAAAAACCAAAAAAATTCCCAACTAAACCATACAATACCAAAATTTCCCAACTAAACCATACACCAACAATCCTTATAAAACAAACCACCACTTACCAGACTAATCCTTCCCTTAATCCTTTCATAATCCTTCCTAATCTTCTATGTAGGTCTAATTAGGGTTGTTAGGTAGTTAATGAGGTGATTTAGACAAGGCTGTAACCTTTCATGGAACTCTCTTTATTGTGTCTCCAAAGATCATGACAGCTCACAAGGGCATCGTAGAGAGAGGGAATTTTTTCACTTCAAACCTAATTCTGCTTCCGTCTGAACGAACACCCTGGGGAAGAAGGACAAGGAAAAAGGTTTAATTTAATAGTGAGGAAAAAGTTGTTAAATATATATATATATAATAATTGAAATGTGAATCTAAGGAGAAGGAAGAAAGATACGAAAAGGTTTTAATTTAATAGTGCAGAAAAAAGATGAAAGATGAAAAATGAATAAAATAAATAAATGATAAAAATAGTAAAAAATGTAAATCTGAGGAAGAGGAAGGAAGACAGAGTTAAATATATAAAATTGTTAATATAAATGTGAATCCAAGAAAGAGGAGGATGAAAAATAAGATAGGACATAAATAGTTTGGAAAAAAAGTTGTCAAATGAAGAAAGAATAAAATAAATAATACAAACATGTGAAACTAAAGTAATACAAGATATCAACACAGAATTTGCCCGATAAGCAAACAAACAAACAGACAGACAGAGTTCACCAGCAGTGTAAGATCACGTTGAAGGGAGTTAAGAATATTAATGTAAGGAATACCCAGCTAGCTTCAGGATAATAGATGAAGCAATGCTGGGATACACCTGTTTACTCTTGCACACATTATCCCCCCAACAAGAGAATGGTTCCTAGGTTGGGTCTACAGGTGTGCACTGATCAAATTAATTAACCTGTCATATCGACCTTAATTTTTAACTTTTAAGCCTCAGAATATAGAAGATTTAAGTTTAATATAAAATAAGTGATATTTCCCTCAATTCTAAACTTTTAAATCTCAGAATACAGTATATTTAAGTTAGATATAAAAAAATTTTGATCTTAAGAGTACAAAAGGTTAAGTTGAATACAAAAAAAAGAATATTTCCTTCAAAACTGAACTTCAAAACCTTAGCATACAAAAAAGTTAAGTTAAATACCATATTGAAATACATTTTTTTCCTTTTTTATATAGTAGACTTCATTACAACATAACATCATTACTCCATCTACGTCCCACACCCACACCCACCCACCCACACACTAGCATACCAGTGTGTTCCTTACCATCTGTGAGCTTGGCCTTCCCTCCAGTGGGCTGACATAGTACTGTCGCGCACCCTACACAAGCTACTACGGTCTGGGCGTGGGAGAACACTGTGGAAATCTTGAAGCAGCCTGGGAGAGGAAGGAGGGAAAAAACATACATACTTGATTAAGGTGGTGATAACAATAAAAAAAAAAAGCAGCCTAAGGGAAGGAGGGAAAAAACACATTCTTAATTATAAAGATAACGATAAAGTTAAGTTGTTAAAGTTGCATGGGTTTCAGTTCCGGTATCCATCTATGAAGATGCTCTCCAGAACGTCAGCCAGGCAAGCCCAACCCCCCACTGTGGTGCCCGACCACAGCAGTTCCTCCCCAGTAAACAGCTTAAGCATTACAATCCCGGGCGGGGACTCGATCTGCCGACCAAGCGAATGCAAGACCAGCACGCTACCACTGTACTAACCAGGAGGCTAACAATATAAAATGCAGCCTAAGGGGGAAGGAGGGAATAAACATACATACTTGAATATAAAGGTGATGATAACAATAAAAGTAGAATAAATGGATGAAGAAAAACAGGAGTGACGACAAAATAATAATAATAAGAAGAATAAGAATAAATAAATATCAATGCCCCAAACAGGTAATATGTCCAATACAAACCAAGGTGAGCAACATACTCGGTAAAGTAATAAATAAAGTTAAAGCAAGTATGAGACGGACATGTAATCCATCTATAGCTGACATATTGCAATAGATCAAAACATACACACAAATATAATATAGATAAAATAAGACTATAAATATTTAATAAAAACACCTTTATACTCTAAACAAACCCACACACACACACAATACTTTACCTTCATTCCCTTTCATTACGATCTTAAAAAAAACATATTAATAAAAAACAATAAACCCACAACACCTGTACGTCATTAACACCTGTCTGCCCTTAACGAGCCCCACAACACCTGGCCAGCGTGTTACTCACCTGGACACTTAACATCCATGAAGTAGGAGTTAGGGTGTTGCACAAGCCTCTTCAGCTTGCACTTCCTCTTCTCCTCCACCGGTGACGGATGTAGTAAATCACGTGCAAGCTAGAAAGGAGAGGAGAGGATATATATAGTTAATGATTGATTAGACTTTGTTCCTTACTTATTCAGATGTAGTAAGTCATGAGAAAGATAGATGTAGGGAAAGAGAAATATAATTAACCGTCTATTATATCTTACTCCTTACTTAATCAAGCTAAGAGAGGGAAATATATATATAATTAAGCATTTTTTCAACCTTACTCTTTACTTAATCAAATATATAATGAAGTATGTGTTATACGTTTAATTTCTTACTTAATGTTGAACGCTGTGAGACTAAGTTGGTTCCTCAGTTAAAAGGGATAGAATTTACTAACCTTGCCACTCCTCTCTTGGGTCAAGGACTCTAGGAAGATAAACTTTCGCCTCGATAGGGAGTACTAAAAGAACACTAGACGGCTTTATGGATGGGGATGAGAAGTGGATGTAGGTAATAAAGGAGTATTGGAGTAACAGGAACTATTTAGCGTAATCCTCCGGGCCTTCTGTGAAAGTTTCAGGCGGGGGAAACCATTATTTACCTCACAAAACGTCTTTAAAGTTATGTTATGTTATGTTATGTCGGTTAAGTTAGATTGAGTTATGGTTAGGTTAAGGTTGCTAGGTTAGGTTACGGTTTAGTTATGGTTAGGTTAAGGTTGCTAGGTTAGGTTACGGTTTAGTTATGGTTAGGTTAAGTTTGGTTAGGTACGGTTCAGTTAGGTTCGGTTACATAAGATTTTTACATTTTATTACCCAAATCCATAAAAATATCTAAGGTTGAGAACCCTAACTTTTGGGTAACAACATTTTTAAATCTTATATAACCGAACCTAACTGAACCGTATCTAACCTAACTTAACCTAACCATAACAGAACCGTAACTAACCTAACAACCTTAATCTAACCATAACTCAATCTAACTTAACCAACCTAACATAACATAACTTCAAAGACATTTTGCGAAGTAAATAATGGTTTCCCCCGCCTGAAACCTTCACAGATGTGTTGAGTACACTATGTATAGTATGTAGGGAAGGAGAGAAAAAAAAGAAAGGGATAGAGTAGTGATTGTATAGTTTTACCTTCTAAACTCACAGGTAACAAACACAAGGAATAATGCACGTGTGGGTGAAGGTCGGTGCCAGCTTATACATGTAAACAAACACACACCATCATCACGTACACACAAACACATACACACATGTAAATATGCATAACCAACAACCATTACTAATCATTATCATTCATCAAAGGTATATATGATAATGGTAAATAATATAATAAATAACTACGTATACATGACATTAGTAATACAACAGCCATTATGTAATCAACCTACACAATAATTACCCCAAAAAAGATAGGTATTACTAATCAAACAATAATTATAAATGACCAAACGATCATAATGAGCACAATACATTGATAAATATAAATAATAATAAACACAGCAACATGGCCGCTACCACGTTGAACATACAGCTCCATTATTTACGTTGATTTCCCCTGATATTACGGCAATACGATATATTTCCCGCCTTTAGGAGCTGCAGGGATGTCTTACCCTTAGCTAGAGTCCTATTTAAGTGTTATATAAGAGGTATAAAGGCTGTAAATGGCGTTAAATAAAGGATTACTCACAGGCATGTTTGGCGCTGTCCTCTCAGCTCAAGAAAAGAAGAAGTGAAGATCGACATGCGTGTTTGTCAGCCATTTTGTTTTATATATATTATGTTTTATATATATTTTTATAGGCCTTTTAAATCCTCTAATGTTTTTCTAAAGTATTTATAAACTAAATTTGTTAAGTTTTACTTTTGGTACTTAGAAAATAAGGAAAAGTGAATACTGACTTGCGTATTTGTCAGTCAATGCCAGATTTTGTTTTGAATATATTTTTCTAGGCACTTCTACATCCTTTGATATTGTTCTTAGGTATATAGGAACTAAATTACTACTCCTTGATAGTGTTGGTATTGTTCTTTTGGAATATTATATTATTTTCTATTATATTTCAAAACTTGCGTAATGTTAGATATTTTTGCTCAAACTCTTTTCAGGATCATTAAATATTTTCTAGACTATTTACATCCATCTAATACATATATCAAGCTATTGAATCAATGGTTGTTGACTTCATTAAGGTGGAAATAGCATACATAACAATCCAGAATGATAGACGTAAGATGAAAATTGGCACTTTTCTTGCCCTTCTACCTGTACGATCATGTTGGAATTCTTGTTACTATTATTTTTATTTCACTATGACGTTGTAAGGAAAGGAAAAGACACACCATATGTTGCAATCAGATGATACTGTAATGATTTAAATATACTAATCGGTTTTCACTACAGCAGGAAACTAGAAATAATGAGCGTCCTTGACCTTATATATATTACTTTGTTTGCTTGCATTAGTGATTATAAGGCATAACGTTTATTCCTTCATGTATTCTCCAAGGCATCATCTCACTGTACCTCCCTTGCGTTTTATACGTACATACTCGGGCCTTCCTTATCCATGACCAATTCTCATCCATCCATCTCTCCAAGTTACTATCCTTCTCAACACTCAGATTGACACTTCTCTCATCTGCTTATAGACAGACAGCACCATTGTATTCCCTATCCTATTTACTAAAGAGCGTCTCCTTCCTCTCTATTCACATTGCATCACGACAAAACCAATTTCTATATTCCCTTCCTTTCACTCTCTCCGCATCTTTACAGACAATCTTCTTGTCCGTCAGTAAAAGGAATTTGAGTCGCTACTGATGAATTTTGATGGTATTACTACACCACCACCATAACAACTGTTACTACTAGTATTACTACATACTTTAAATTTAACGCTATACTCCCCACTGCACGCCCAGATATCCTCATCAACTTACAGGAGACGCGCCACGCCCATCGCACCGCTAACCCGATGGAACACAATGAAAAAACGGCGGCCCCTTTCCATTCGTAATAATTAAATTTTCGGGTGATGGGTTGTGGCGGATGATGGATCGTTCACATAGGTGTTGTGTTAACTTAGGTGAGGGAAGGGCACACACACACAAAAAATATATATATATATATATACATATAAAGAAATTGCTATAATATCCATGATTTATCCGTATTCAAATGAAATTTTTTTTTCATTTAACGGAAATAATTTTTCAGTGTCACGTTATTATAAACTATGCAGAGACATGTAACTTCAATAATATATCACTGACAATTCAACTGATCAATGTGTTCTGAAATATATCCTCACATTTAGTCCAGATAACCTTAAATTCCTCCTCATCTTCAAGCCCCGCTGATAAACGGGCTCTAGGCTATCCATGCTCCACTCGCTCGCCATCACTGTTCCAACTTTACCTACTGCGTTCGGTAATTTTGTTATAGGTGATGACCCTAATATCAATGCTTTCTTAATAAATGGTATAATTATCCTGGTTTCATTATATGGTTTGCTGGTTCGAAATTAATATAATGAAAGGAGGTACATGATATAATAGAAGAGTGAAGTTATGATGCTTTTCCTCCTCCTCTCTCTCCCTCTCTCTCAAAGGAAGGATAGCTACTAACTTTAAATGGTGATTGTGTTGAAGCAATACACTGAACATACTTATATAATACTGTCAGCTGCTTAATATCTCTAAATACTAACTACTACTAACTACCTTCTATAATATACGTAACTACATCACATTGACCTGATCTGAAAAGCAATACGTTTTTTCATTGATATTAATGGTTACAAGAATACATTCAATTTTAGAGGGTTCAGTCAGGTTAGGTTCAGTTGGGAATACAAACCAAATACAAATTAAAAGATAGTAAAGACAGGAAAAATAGAAATAGTCTGGGAATATAAAGTACGAGTTATTTCATATTTTAATATAATTTAAATTAAAACTGACAATAATGGTCTCTTTCTGTGTATAGACAATAGGAGAAGGACTTTACAGTTTATGAAAATAATGATTCTAAGGCAAGAATTTCACTCAAAATATGTTACAGTATGTATACACAATGCACAAGATATGATTATAGCGTAGAAGTGGTGTTATCAGGCGGAGGTGAGAAATGAAATGATATGAAATCGTTCACTAAATTAATGATATCAGAAACATCAGGTGTATGTATAGAAGAATAAAAGAGGGTATAGTATAGATTATCTGTCAATCAAAAAATAAATGTTTAGAGTACGTATATACCGCTATCTAAAGTTGCTTGAAAAATATATCATTTGCACATTCATCACAACATAAAAACACAAGAATAAAATGAATAATATACAATTGAATAAGAACCATATGTGAAAATCTTGCCAGTCTAGCAAACTCACATAAGTTATAGAAAGTTGAAAGTAGTAGTGGTGGTGATGGACGTGAGAAAACATCTGTCAGTTATAGTCAAATGTTCTTACCTTCAGAAAGAATAGCTATCATAGGCAGTGCTAAATAATTCTGGCAGTCCCACTATTTTTGGTATCCTAAACTTCAATTATCTGAAATAAAAACCAGGAGACAACAAATTATTCCTGCCTCAATATATATATTTTTTTGTGTATTTTTTTTCTCTCCTTCGCTACACTAAAATTCTATACCGACAGTAACTGACATCCTAATTAGTCTTGAAATAAAAAACAAAATTGTATTGTATTGAGAACCAGCTCACCATTGCTCTACTTTAGCTTGATTATAGTCTACAAATGAGTTAGTTAATGTCCGGGAACTACATTGCACCAGGCAGGAAGGGCCAATACCACACACTGCTTGGTAATTCCACTCTGGACAAGACAACACCTCTTCTTCTAAATCTTCTTCACGAGGCACTCTATTCAAAATTTCCAGGATGCCTTAATTTCTCTTTCTCCTTCGTATATAAACATGTACATTTCTTCTTCTCTTTTTTTGTACGCCGTTCTTTAAGACAAAGTAAGACGAAAAAACTGCTGCATTCCCATTTAAGGAATTTCTAACTTTATTAAAATATCCTTGAAGCAACATGACAACCTAATTTCTTACTTATTCAGGCCACAGAAGATGAATCTCCCAACAACACTATAGTTAGTTTAGTTTTGGTTGCCGCTAACTAAACTTTGCTGCTTCTCCTCTGATCTGACTCCCAAGAAATGCACTAATGATTCAGATGTAAGCCTTTAAAATACTGTACACTATAACAATATATTTCTGTGCCGTGGGGAGTCAATCTTCCAATCAAATGTCCTGAACAATGTAAGCAATCGGCGTATTATACCAATATTTAACATGATAAAAACAAGATCAACAACAACACTCTGGCCTTTGATATTATATAATAAATCAGTGCATTTAAGTGGTACAAAAAATATAGAATACAAGATATTGAGTCATCTTGCGTAACATGGAGGAGAGATGGTGATGACTATATGACCAGAAGCTGAATGGTAATAAGGTGATGATGAAATGGGATCAGTTGGAGACGAGTGTACGAAATGGCAAAGTTAGAGTGAAAATTGAATAATGTAACAAGCAAATATTAGGTCATTATTAAACCATTTGGTGGAGAATTTGTGTTCTTAACAACTCTTCATGTAATGATTTGACAATAAAAATAATATATATCACTGGTAATTGTAAAACCCGTGTGATGGATTTGAATGAAACGTTAACGAAACACTAAATGACACCAGAACATATCAAGTGTGAATACAATAAATAAAACATTAGCTGTACTTCCCTACTTAATAAAAGGATGATTCAATTAACACAGATGATTATAAACAGAATTAGTTTACAATACCTGAGACAAACAAAGTGAACTCAGCCATCACAAGAATGAAAACAGGAGATGAACATACAACTTCCACCTCTAGTAACTGAGGCCATTCTTGAGGTTTCATCATGGATATAGTTTACAATATTCACACTGCTTTCATCAGCAAATTATGTACAGAACAGTAGTGTACAAGGAGTATGTATTTCCATTTATGTGTTAGAGTGGGTAGGGCCGCATCAGATGGATCAGAGCTGCAAACCAAGTCTTTAACTCTTGACTAGTAGCAATAGTTGGTCAACGTACTGAGCCAGGAACTTAACAGTGGCTGGAGATCATTAGATAACTCTTCAATATGGCAATTTAAGGACACAAATTCACTAAATTCAGCATTATCCCCTAACATCATCAACCTTCCCCCATTATATACTAAATAATGGGGACATGGAAGCAGCTGATATTTTAACTTTATATAAAAAATCAAAACGCTATATTCCACCTATACTTTCCTGGCCTGGTAATTACGTTGAAGCAGCTTGTGCCCGAGCCACTCAACCCTCCAAGGTGGCAGGCGGTGGCTGGCAGCTGGACAGTTACTGGCACCATCAGTACAGAAACTCGGAACCCAGGGAGAGGGATGGGGGCGGGGCCGGGGTGGGGGGGGGGGGGGAAGCCCAGGTCCTAGTGTTAACACGTGACCCCTCCTGACTGGGTGGCATTGGAAGATTTCTATATTTGGCTTTGACCATGGAAGCAAATCTTGTGTTAGGAAGAAGGAATGGATGTGTGGGAAGATTGGGAAGATCAGTTGTTTGTCTATCCTGAGTTACTACCAAGAAGCATTAGTTTCCTTGTCACTCTATGCTTAACTTAAACCATATTGTTTATAATGCTCACAGATTTAATGTTATAATAAATATCACAACTGTAAACTGGAAAACATTGAAAAAAGAATAACCTCATTAATAAATATTCAATTCAAATCAAAATTTGTACTCCAACACCTATTGGCTTCACAAATAAACAAAATAAATAAAAAGAAAAAACAAATCATAAATCTGAGTTAATCCGAATTATATAACTAATAAAAACCAACAACTCCTTAACAGCAATAAAGAGTATACCCAAAACTATACCATACGCCTTATACTACCACTTCAACTATAAATACAAGAAAAGAAAACAATAACCAATCAATTACTTAAACAAATCAATATAATGAGTTAAATAACCTCATCGCGTCTATCCTCTAAGTGTGCTTGCGTCCAGCCGGGAGGGGGCAGTCAACAGGGAATGTGATGAGTCTGGTATTAACTGTGTAAGGTTGGTAGGTGTGATAACAGTGTGTACATCAGTGTGGGAATTGTGCATATCATGTGTACAAAAATACAGCCTATATAACATTACATACTGCCCAGCCAACAGCTACACCGCCTGCCTTCAGTGCTCGTGTTAGTGCGACAAAAAAGCTAGTCAAGCCTGCAGTCGCTGGCACCTCGCCGGGACTCCAGCTTGTAAATATCTGAGCTCTCAAAAATTCTCTAAAGCTTAAGGAAGAGTAAACTATGAACATAACACATGGCATTCATGACTAAGTGCCATAATTAGATGAGGCACACTCAAGATGCATTACCTTTGAGACACACTAGACCCTCACCCTACACACACTTCAGTCTTAGCCTCACACTCTTAACACACATGAGTCTATGTTTGGTTCAAGGTAATCTGCACCCTTTAACAAGAGGAGGAAACCGAGTGAGCTGCACCAAGGTTATTGGAGTGAAGAGTGAGCAGGTTTTCATTATTGTGGTTATTCTTTTTGACTTGCTGTACCTCCTTAGTATAGATGTAATATAATTCCTCATCGTGGACACCTAACTTGTTGCAGAAACCACATATTCCTTCCTATGTGGTTTCTTTTATTCTCATGACACAAATTTCAGGTCCAGTAATAACTAGCATTGAAAACTAACTTAGCATTTTTGAATTACTTTCCATAAAACATTAGGTATCATTAACTTCTGTACTCACACTGCTTGGCTATAAAAGAAGTATAAAAAACTGGACTGAGTTGTTCACTGCAGTTCCATTACAACAATATTATCATGAAGACTTTTGACACTGTTTACATCCAGTTAGTTAGGTTACCACTGATACAAATGGTTCAGTATCAAAACAGTAATAAAGTTTAACAAAAATGGAATTCAGATCAGAACATTTTCATCTCTTGAGAAAAGGACCAACACAGATGGGAGACAATAAGCAACTTACTCCATGAATAAAACACTTTGAAAATAATGAAATAAAGATATGTACAAGACAATGTTGAATATCATTAAATATTACCAGATGTTAATTTTTCAATACTTAATAAGAGTACATTAGGTGAGGACTCAATGCTCTCTAATATATCTTTGAATATTATAATTTGTTCATGTTCTTCAGGTTCAAATATGTTCAACTCAAAGAGTAAAGTCACTTATCGCCTCTCATGTACAAATGCCCGAGGAAAATTTCAGTTGGAAAATCAATGGAAGGAATTTATCACAGACCTTTTTCTAGACCTTCTTTTCCAATGCTCACTTATTATTGTCCTCTCTCAAGACACTAAATGGGCATTATTCATCCACAGTAATAACAACATGTCTTCTTACAACCTAACTCCACTCCAGCATCACTCCACACAAAGAATCATGATGCTCTAGTGTATTAACATCTCAATTAAAATGGTGAAGCACATGCATTAACCTTCTGCCCACTGATATGACTTCCATTTTTCACTCCTATAACTTTTCTTCCCTGTCACAGATAATGTCAATGTTGCCAGAACGATAAAACTCAAAACCAAATATCACCAACAAGATTAACCTCTCCTTAAGACGAGAGGATATCAAAATTTTTTAAAGTTTTCGTAAATATTGGAGAGAATAATTGCTCTGCCCACTGACAATAGAGTTAATTTTACTCTTAAGTACCTGTGCATTGATCTGGTAATTAGTTAGTGATGTCACAAGCCCAGTGAAGCAAACCTAACCTAACCTGCATGGCTGCCTACACCTTAACACACGTGGAAAAATTGCCTGAAAGAAGTGCTCCCTTGGACTCCCCTTTGCTAACCACAACACAATGAAAAAAGAGTGGATAGTATCTCATCAGAGGTGACGAACAATAATTACAAGTGATTTTTTGTGCATTCTGATTATAATGTTAAAATAGTCATTGAAAAATATGCGTTGTATACACGATGCAAAAATGTGTCAAGAAAATTTTTATTATTATTATTATTATTATTATTATCGTTGAAGTTGATTACTAGCTGATATGTATTTCAGGTGCTAAAGCTAAGGTTTAGTTAGAACCTTGTGTGGTGTGTGTGACAATTCCTTTCTCATAGTGATGCATTGAAACCCAAAGTCACCAAATGAAAACACCAGAGCAACAATCAATTTCAAAAACACGCACGACTTCGGTGCTTAAAAATCTCCGAGAAATTCCAGCATCTCACCAAAAAACTGAAAAATCTGACGGTAGTACAATACCTAGATTGAATAGAACTCTTCACACATTATCCAAATCCATTCGCTTCCCCACAAAAAATTAGCACTATCAAAACTTTATACTTTAAAATGCTGATATAAAGCCAGCATGCACCCTCCCCTCCCCTCCCTCACACTCCCAGACTAACTCAACCATTATATAATAACTTCTAATAACTACCTACCATTCCCCTACTCTTGCTCTGCTGTATTCATGGAACCTTCAACAATGAGAAAGCAAACACTGTAAACAAGGAACACCCTCACGCTAGCCAAGCCAAGCCAAGCCAAGCTAAGCTAAGCCATTGAGGGGATAATATAGTGGTGGTGATATTTCCTTAAGACTCTCTATCAATGTTCCTTTACTCGAGGGAAGACAAGATGACAAGATGCTCCTCCACTCTCTCTTCATCAATAACTATTCATTCATGACTCTGCAGTATTATCATTCATTTTCTCAAGACGTGATATCGCTCTAAAAAGTTGTGACAATTTAACGTAACTAATAATTATTATATAAGCCGATAGTATTCATATTGTTAATTTTGAATATCAGGTAAACCGAAACAGCTAAGATTAATATATTGTACCCTTAAAAGATGAAACATTAGTATAATAACCTTAAAAATAAATCAAATCAATTTACTGAGTAAGTCTTTCAAGGTTTCACTGATACATTTTCCCGCCAACTGCTTTGGAAATTCACACGACAGTTTTCCTTTCTAAATAAATTACTTTACACTTAAATTCACGTGTTCGGACAACCTTGAATGTTAAATTAAACAAGTTACCCAAGCTCACTTTCCAACCATTTCCCCGACATCACATTTTCTTCCCTCGTAGTAAGTAATCCATCGCATCCAAATTCATGAAACACAACTATAATAATCATCCAAAGCTGAGCATGAATAGAAAATGAATGAACATGAAAGACAATCTGCTCACCTTCAACCTAGAGTCCGTCAGCTGTGTTCGGGTAACCACTAAGGAGTCAGCCGTCAGCCGTCAGCACACACTACGGGTCTAACAAGCTCATTGAGAGGAGCACGAGTACATTCCATCAATGGCAGTGTATCTAAATAATGAACTCAACAGACAGAGTACTTCTTTACAAGTGAGGTTCCTTCGTTGAAGTTTACAAATCTTTAAAATTGCTGAGTTAACAACTATACTTATAAATCTATGTAGATAAGCCAACCATAACCATCTGAGTGCATTAATTAAAGGCCCAAATGATGCTAGACTTGGTGAGAGGGAGGTGGTGACCAATTGGTGAGAGGTGTGGGTGAGGCGACCTAACCTGACCTGACCTGACCTAGCTGATGATGACACACACTGGGTCTGGCAAGAATGACAACTCTGACATGATAACCGCATACCTTAGTTAACACGGTTTCCCGAGAATGGAAAAATCGCTTCTTGAGATGATTTTGGAAGCTCATATAATGCAATAGCAACACACTGTACATCCCTGGCAGCTAATGGAGCTCATTAACCCATCACTCATCTTGTCATTAGTGTTGTAGCAGTCCTATAGTTATAATTTCTGTACATCCCCTTCCTCCTCCGCCATAATTAATAAAGATTTACACATTGCATAAAAACTGATAAATTAACCTCTATGGAAAGACTTGATAAGGTCCACGTCATGTCATTCTGAACCTGATCCAACACCCCGGAGCTGCCTTGCCTTCTCTGCTGATATGCTGGGGGTCAGAACAGTGTGTTACGTGGCGCTGGGCTCCCTCACCTCAGTCTCAAAGCTGTCATGGCTCTGAATATTTCCTTTGGGGTCCCGCAAGGAGGATATCTTGTGCTAGAAATGTGAACGCCTGAAGCTACGGAAGTCAAGTGATATACACATTTTTTGGGGAGAAAGTAGAATATGGAAAAATTCACAACTGAAATGTGTGGTAGGTAAAATGATGGTAGTATTTTAATGTTTTATCCTTCACTGAAGAATATATAGTTCATTCCCACCGAGTTTAGTTTAGTTTAGTTGAGTTATAGTTATTTAATTGTTTTCTTATGTGTTGGTTTGGTTTGGTTTGTACCAGTGTGTGCTTAGAGCTTATACTTTAGTTAGCACTGTTGTGGATTGGCTCGGCTCTGCCCGGCCCACTTCCCACGGACAGGGCAAGCAAAGGAGGACATAAGAGGAGGAATAACCACCATGTATTAAAAAAAAGAATAAATGAATAAATAAAATAATAGAAAATAATGAAAAATAAAAAAACTTGCTTGGTGAGAGTAAATGCAAAGTATATAGTCATTTATATATATTAAATTCATACAGAAAGGATAAAATAAAGATAAGAGGAATGGTAACAAGATCAAAGAAAAATGACATAATAATAAATGGATAATGGATAATAATAATATTGCATAACAAATAAATCTATGCACGTAACATTAAAAAAACACAAACATAAAAAATACTTAAAAACGAAAGAAACAAAACATTATAAAAAAACAAACAAACTAATAATAACCCACAATCACATAACAAAACTAAAGAAAAAAATAAAAATAAATAAATAAATAAATTGAAAGAAAACCAGCAAATTACCAAAACTACAACAAGACACTAAACCATAATAACAAAAACAATTAAAATCCACCCACCCATTCACTCCTTCAGTCTTATAGCCATGAGGTGGTGGTGGTCGGGAGAGAGAGAGAGGGAGGGGAGGAGGAGATGACCTGCCGGGTTGTCGTGTGGGGTTGTGGGGTGGTGGGTAGAACCTCACACTTCCTAACAGTGATACAAACAGCACAGGAACAACCTCTACCAGACGCCCACCACTGGCTGATAGTATTCCTGGCACAGCCGATAGAAAAATACACTAGACACCTTCAGATGCCTATGTTGGGTTTTTCTAGCTGCTTGTCGAGGCCATAGGGGACATAGGGGAGACAGGGGTCCGGCCGTCCCTCAAGCACCCATTGATGGTCGCAACGATCTTACGAGGGCCGGCGTCGTTCCGGTGTTCACATAGCCATATACCCTGGAAGGTGGGGGTAAGGGGTGAGGGTAATATATAATAGTAATAGTAATGAAACAAATAGTAGTACAAAGGGTGTGGGTCAGTGGGAAATATATAATAGTAGTAGTATAGGTTAAGTTAGCATAGTAATAGTAATAGTTCAGTATAATGCAGTATAATAATAGTAATAATAATAGTAATAAAACAAATAATATTACAAATGGGGTTAGAATGGGACTCAGTGGTATGTAAATAATAAATAAATGGTAAGTGTTTGTCAAGGTGCACAGAAGCTGCCTTGTGTATGTCAACTGGCCTTTTGCAGCCTCATTATTTTCTTATGTTCTTAATAATACAGTATAAAATAAATATTACAGTAAAAACCAAACAATATTACAGTAGAAACCAAAAAATATCCCCATAAACACCTCATATTAATCCTTGTCTTAAATCTATAACACTAACATAACACAGAATCAAATCAAAGACAAATATATATCTCACCCCAAAATCAAAGTAAAAACATAAATACAATACTTTTCATTTATATAACTTAAAATAAAAAACACATTGTACTCTTACCTGCCAAGTTCCTAGATTAAGTTTGCCTTCTGAAATGGGTAGTGTGAGGGAGGAACCTATGAAGCAGGCTTTTACATGGGCCGGCTGAAGGGATGAGGGAGGGGAAGGAAGGAAGAGAAAGTTAGTCAATGCCGTATAATGATAAAAAAATAGATACGATTATGATCACTAAATATCTATCTTTAATTAATTGTGGGAATAACACGTATATTGAATTATAGTATTGGTTTGAAGATTATTTTTGTTGTTTTTATTAGTGTGATTTAATTATTTCAATTTCAAACACAAGATATGAACTGTAATTATTTGTATCTGTTTAAAAAAAATGTTTGAGTTCAATGTGTATCCTTCTATAAAGTCAAGTTTTATTGCAATTTCAAACACAAAAATGTAAGGTAAATATTTGTTAAGATTATTATATTATTGATAAGTTAACTAAATATTTATATCTGTAAAAAAAAAATATATATATATAGGATTGAGTTCATTGTTTCCTTCTATTTAAATTCTATAAAAGCACAAACTGTTCACATCAGACTAATTAAATATCTAATGAAACCATAACAACAATCACAGAAAGAAAGTTAATAAGGAAGAATAATATAAAACTGATACACTCAAAATATTTCCATACCATCAACACACAAACACGTACACACAGACATTCTCTCATTTCTCAATAGGCCTAGAAAAAAAACACGTAAAAAAAAATCATTAAATATCCAAGCGCACACACACACACATACACACAAATACTTTACCCTTTAAAATAGGCAAAAAATATATATATATAATAAAAAAAAAAAAACTAAAAAACAAGAATCACAACAACAATTCACTACAAAAAATCACTGTATATTGAACTTCCTCTATGCAAAAACCATCACATTTAGCATGACTTTAAAGGGGCCACATTTCATCACCACGTCATGCTTACCATAAAAATTAATGACTCACTTAGTAAACCAAAATTATATCATTATCTATTCCACCAGACTGTCATTATCATTATCATCACCATTACCTGCAGCACTAACACACTATAACACCACAACACTACACTAAATCTAACCTAACCTACTATCATAACACTGCATTAATCTTACCAACCACTAGTCATGATCACCTAACCTAACCTAACACACACCACTACAAACATACTACAGCATCACTGCTATTCCCATAACTACCTAACCTAACTTAACACACACTGCCACTCTTACTTCCTGTAAATACCAAATACCTTCCTGAAACACAAAATAAGGAGACTCCAATCAATATACAATGTGATTAGATTCTTCTCACTACGTCTATTAACTCTATCTTATTAAGGTTTACTAACACTTTGAAGTCCAGGGAAAAGATGTATTTTTTGAGGTCAACTTTCTGGCCAGTCACTAATACTAATAATCATCCATAGATTATATACGAAAATAATAAATTTAATTTAATCGAGATAGTTTAAAGTTCACATTAAAAGTACTCGTATAAATTATATCGGTTCATAAAAATATAGAAATTACCTGTTAATATAAAATTCACGCGTTTTTTCGCTGACGGACGATAAAAAAATATTTGTTGCTTGCTTGAAAAATGGTTAACTTGTTGCGGGAAATATAACTTTAGTCATTATCTGCAACCTTCCTTCATTAAGTAGTTGTAGTTATATTTATTGTAGTTATGGTATTAGATCTTGCTAAAGGGGAACCTAATACCATAAGTTCCACAGTTTAGAGAATCATGGAACTTTTAACGACAACTATAAATGCAGCGACAACGGCCTATACCACAAAACTTGACGCAATACAGCTTGACGCAGAAATAAACACATATATAAAAAATGTATGTTAGTGTGTCTACATTTACATATAGTACATATAAGTTTTTGTAATATAAAAAAAACTATAAAGGAACTCAAACTACTAAATTATGACTATATAACTACTTCTTTCATCGTGTGTATGTGTGTTGTGTGTGTATGTGTATGGTTTTGTAAGTGTCGTTGCAGCAGGTCAAACGATGTAGTTATCAATCTGGGACATCGTTAGTACAAAGCAATACAAATCAACTTCAATCAACATAACAATACAAACAGATTACATTACATTACACTAAAAGGTGAAAATTAAAAAAAAATATACAGCACTGCATATACTTAATAGCATACACAGGTGAGAGAGAAAATGCAGCCCCTTTCTTTCGTCTTTTGAAATCCACAAATTTGAAATAGGAAACCAAAAAATTCCGTGGACAACTATTACGATTGGAAAATTGGAAAAACAATTTACCATATCATCGGGGCCTTCACAGGAATGACGGTAAGGCATCCCCTGGAAAAAAAATGGAAATCTATATTAAAAAACTAAACCAAACCAAAATAAAACACTATTGATGGTTGGGTGGCAGCAATCGGAGGCGTTGGAGGGAGTAGTAGTAGTAGTAGTAGTAGTAGTAGTAGTCGAGGGGTTACTGCTCTAGACAAAAATTGGGGAAAGAGACGAATCAACAACAGAAATATAAATAAAAATATATATAGTTTTAAACAGCAATATTATAAGATGGAGTATATGCTGTTGCTGTCCATGCATCTTCTACACTGGCTAACACAAGGAGCATGACACATTATAAGTACAAACACACTAGAGTCTAATTAGGGCTGGAACATTTTGCATTGGTGTAAGGAACAGTTACCATCAATACTGACTCCTTCTCTCGTCTATTTATTCCCTCGCGGAGAGACTCTAAAAGTAAGAGAATAACACAGTTGCTATGTGGCTGGAAGTCCTCTAAGAACTCTAATCAAGGAGACCACTAAATAATAAATAAAACTTCACTTAACTTACTAAATTGACTCTAACTTGGTCTAGTAACATCTATAATTTACTAGTAATATTATAAGTGCTATTCAAACACCATCTTGATCTCAAACTAAAGGTAATGTAATATTAACTAACATTTACAACTTACTATCATATCATTTAATTAACTAAACATATTGAAACAATCATTACATATCACGTTTCTATCCCACAGTAGCGAGGATAGTGTGTGGTGGTGGGAGGGAGGGGGAAGGACACACACCCTCCCTCAACACACACACACATACACACATACATACATACACACACACACACACACACACCTACCTCAGGCACTATTTTGTTGAGCATCATCTCCATGTCATCTCTGACGTATGGATCCCAGTTTTCGTTTAGCGCTAAACTGGCTGATGTGTGAAGAACTGAAAGGCATTGAACAACATTATAATTACTAGTCCTATTACTATTACAAAGCTTTATAATTAATAACCTTACCTAACTTGACCTATCCTAACTTAGGTAAAATTTTACATCTTCACCATAATGGCGTCTGTTTACGTCTGCGTCTTGCCTCTACACCTCAGCCAATTACTTATTTTTGGTCCTAGAGAGCATTTGATGTCTAAATTAACCAAACCTAACCTAACTTTAACTTATAGACAAATAACAGAACCTTGTTTAAATCAAATTAAACTTTACTTTTCGAAGGTAAGGTCTCACAGAAAACATTGAATATCTCACAAACTATGAATTTGCAACAGAAATGTAATTAAGACAACCTCAAAATGCATCAGGTAATGCAAAAGTATAACCCTGAATTCTCTAGAGCGTTCTGGTGAAGATGTAAAATAATACCTCAACTTATCCTAACCTAACTTAACCTAACCTTAAACTAAGCAGACCACACACACATACACACACACGTACGTACACATACACAATCACACACACACACATACAACACAACAAAAAATACCAACCCCAACCCAACCCAACAGACAACAAACACGAAAACATAACAACAATAATAACAAAAAACAATAATAATAATAATGTATACAAATCACACCACGAACAAATCAGTCATTCTTCCTTGCTAGGCCTACTTACTCTGGACATGTAATAGGCCTACGGAGAATTGCCTCAGCTCGGGTATTTCCTTCATCACTTCATCAGTCACTAAATGGATCCCTCGGTGCTGAGGACGAAGCTTTATTTTCCGTTGAAACCACGCAGACCCAATTTGTATTCCCCTGCTTGAGGAAGCCATGTTGTGTCACCTCCTCCTGTGACCTCCTGTGTCTGACCTCACGTAACTTTGACCTTACTTAACCTGACCTCCCACTCCTCCCTCGCCACACGCCCACACGCCCACCACACGGGACATATAAAAAAAGGTGAGGTTTGACCCTGCGTGTGTGTGTGTGTGTGTGTGTGCTTTAAAGAGGCTGGGTTAGGGAAAATTGTACCCAACAGATGGCTCTGCTGTGTAAGAAATGGCGGGAAAAAAAGGTGAGGGTTGGTAAGCGTAGTATTTGTTTACATGGTTTGTTTATGTTGTTTACAGGTTTGTTTGGTGTGTTCTTTGTTTTTGTTTAATTATAGTAATTATTGAAAGGTATTATACTTTTATTGACAAAACAAGGTAGAGTAGACATGTCTTATCCTACGATAGATTTTTCTTTTAATTTACATTATATGTTACGTTGTATTATCTATTTTCTTATATAATTTATGGGATTAACTTGGTTTTACTTCAATACAATTGTACTAGACATAGATTAGTACGATTAGCTCATATATAACTACACCATTACATATATAACTACATAACTACATATACAACTGCACCATTTCATATATTACTACATAACTACATATATAGCTGCATCATTACATATATAACTACACCATTTACCAGTACTTATAACATAGGCACTTACAACTTAGCTAAATGAACTTAAATCTTGATATATCGTTATTATAAGGCTGAACATGCTTAATCAATAACTTAAATAGGTCTAAATGATGAAATTCTTCGATATTAGTGAAAAACGTATCATTAGGACCTGTGTATTTGTATGGTTTACCTCACTATTTGTTTGCCATTTTGTGTATTCATTTTGTTTACTATGTCATTACCTCTGATGATGTATTTGTCTTGTTTGTATATTGTGTGTCTACCTTCCTTGTTTATCTTGTTTACTGCTTTTCTTACCCAGCCTTCCCTTCGCGTGTGTGCGTGTCCGTGTGCGTGTGTGTCGTGTTGTTGTTGTTGGATAGTTGTGTGAAGAAACATTTTGAGGTTGACGTGTTCTAGTGAGTGTGTTTTGAATTACTTATGAAGGACAGACTCAATCAATTAAATGAAGGACGAGGGTAAGACTAACACACACACACACACACACACACACACACACACACACACACACACACACACATATACACACACATAGGCTACACTATCCTATCTGCTTATTTGATGCTACGAGGAGTTATAAAAAAAAAGTTATATTTCTGAATCGATAATGTAGATATCAGGTGTGTGTGTGTGTGTGTGTGTGTGTGTGTGTGTGTGTGTGTGTGTGTGTGTGTGTGTGTGTGTGTGTGTGCGATACATTCCTTCACCCACAATGGAGGAATTAAGGTCAGAAGAAGAAGAAGAAAATAAAAAAGTTCTTCGAAATACTAAATGACAATATATAGATTATCTTCTATATATACACATATGACCTTTTCTTACCCTACATCTTAGCACTTAAGTTGACCTTCTCTCTCTCTCTCTCTCTCTCTCTCTCTCTCTCTCTCTCTCTCTCTCTCTCTCTCTCTCTCTCTCTCTCTCTCTCTCTCTCTCTCTCTCTCTCTCTCTCTCAAAATAAATGACATTTCAACACACACCTGAGGATATAAATAACTACACTTGTAGCAAAACATTAAAATACAAAACTAGAGAAGTAGACTCTTTAATCCCTCCGTTCTCCCGCCTTGCATACACAGAAAATGGGAGTCAGCTGCGCCTTGATCTATGAATGGAGGCGTAATCGATCCTACTACGACTACTACGCGTGTGAAGGATGCGTAATAGTCCCTGTATAGGATGTAGAGATGCGTAAAACGTCCTGCGTGGGAGTGCGTAACAAAAAGTAGAAGGGAACTAAATGCGTATGTGACCTACTTGGCTATATTTCCAAACCTTTTTAAGAAGTTTTGATGAATTCCTTCCCTGGCCTATATTACGACTTAATTTTATTGGAGTTAAATTTTGTTTTCTAATTGTTTTGTTGTGTTTATATATATTGATAAGATATCCTAGTTGTATTTCCTCTCCTCTTTTTTTTTTTTTTATCCCTCGGACCTGAATAGACAAGTTTTTTTTTCTTCATCTTCGTACAAATGAACAAACATAATTTTACTTAATTCCTTCCTACTGTGTTAAAAGAAAATAGTAATAATGCGGATAATATATTAGGTACATATACATATAAGAATACATAAGTGAGCATCGTAAATATTGTTCAGTGTCCGCGATAGATATCTAATTTGCTGAGGGGGGCGAGTTTATATGGTACGATTTAAAACGTGATGTAACTCAAAACGGCGGAACACTATATAGGCTCTTTTCAATAACATGTAACTTGTTTTTAATACTTGTTTGCATTCTGCTATTCATAACAAATAACAAGTAGCAGTTTTGGAGCTGTTGTATAAAAAGGACATAACATTTTTCTCTAGCAAGGTACGTGTTATTCAGATTATTCGCTTTTTCGATCCTCTCTTTAAATGAGCTCCACCCCATTTTTCCTCTTAACGCTTCTATGGCTGTACTCTTGGAGGCTCCTAGGCACCACCTCCCCATCGAGTTCTGTATCACCTCAAGTTTTCTTATATCCTCTGCTCTATAGTTAGTTATTTCAGATCTGGACAGACTATGTGGCACCGCCATCCCTTTCCATAGACATCTTCCATGTTCATACTTATTAACTTCCCTGCTTCCTACACTTACGATCATTCCCATCATTTTCCTTGCCTTACTTTCATTACATTTTCTCTGCTCACTGCCTCCAATACCTTCTTTACTTATTTCTATCCCTAGGTAACTAAATCTTTCCACTACTTCAAGGTCATTATCCACCAGTACCCACTGCCCTACTTCCGCTGTGTTAAATTCCATGATTTTACATTTCCTACTGCTAAATTTCATCCCCCATTCTCTTCCATACTCGTCTGGATCTTCTGCTTTCTCTCCTAAACCCCAATCTCCTGATACCTCTCGCTCACACTTGTTACAGAACCACCAGACGTTTTTTAGTCTCAGGACGGCGTACTTTTTCTGATACACTGATCCTAAACATACCGCGTGGAACCATTCCCCGCATTTCTGGCAAAATAGCCATCTACTACTCGTCCCTCTCTTTACTTCCCTCTTGCAAATGCTGCAGTCACTGTCACACGTCATTGTGTCAGTTTATAATGAGCCACACGTGAAAACAATAGTCAAATCTTGTTGAGCAGCGCGCGGCCTTTCAATGTTTACAATGCACACTCATCCTACACATCAACACATAATAGGTGCAGCTTCTAAGGCTGAGGGTATTGTCACAAATTTCTTGAAATCTACTGTTAACCGCAGGTGAGTTGACCAGGTGAGTTAACTCACCTGGTCAACTCAGTTGATCAGAAAACATACGCTGAATTTCGCTATAAAGTCGGTATCGGAAATGCCAGTATTTGGAAGGAAAACAATCAGATCGATACCCGTGTAAAGGCGTACCGATATCATTCCTGAAAATCAGTATCGGCAATAGTGTTCTTACTGTACATTTCTAAATTATATACAGTTATATATCCCTTGTACCATAAACATTATAGATATCTCAAAATTAAGGGATTCAGACCATATAAATAAGAAAATGTGAAATAAAAAAATAACCATTACAAAAAAGTTTACGAAGTTTATATAATCTATTATCTTAAAAAACATATAATATAATAGAACCAATATATAACTTTGCATCAGCCGGCTAAAAGGTATCTCAGCACATCTTAAACCTAGGACTGTTAATATTATAAACCTCTATTAGGAATACAAAGGAATAGTATAAGAAAAAAAGTTAATAGAATAGTTTTAATTCATATATATAATCACACTATATTGTTATATATTGTATTTATTACGTATTTATCATAGTAGAAGTGAGTGAAGACTGTACGTAGAATCGTGTTTACATGTGCGTCCTACGTGTGAGTGTGTGCATAGAGTGTGTCTGCTAACACAATTTATCTTACATTCCTACACCAACACACACCCTGCCCTTTAAACACACCTAATACAACTCCTGTACATTTAATTACCGCCTTCACCTGTTGGTCTGCTGCCGTCAACTCAGGTAAATGGTATTAAATTTATAGATTACCGTTCATATTATGTTTTGTATTATTTTTTCTTACGTCATTGTTACGTAAAATGACATTGGGTATATGATTAATTCTTACATTTATTGCTTTGTGTATATCTTATTATTGTATGTATTATGAGTATTGTAGATTTACGTTTATATTGTAACCTTAGGACTTGATATTATTACACTATTGATACGTGTAATGGCATTCTGTTAGTAATCAATTCTTACACTTATTGCTTTGTGTAGGTCATGTTATTGGTTGTTTTAATTCTTTTTGGTTTGGGTGAGAGATTTTATTTAGTACCAAGGAGGAATATAATTTACTGAGGTCTGTAATTCTTGATAATAAGTCTGCTACCCCAATTCCCCACCAACCCTCCCTATCCCTTCAAACAAGCTTGGGGGATCCTGGAAAATCGGGGGTTTTGGGGGCGGATGAAAAATAAGCAAAATATGGGCCTTCTAAAAGCAAAAAAAATTTCGAAATTCCCTAACCTACCTAATTAGCTGCGTCCTCCCTGGTTCCCCCCGCTAGGACATTAACCTAACCTAACCTAAACCTAACTTAACCTAACCGGGGGGGGCTGGGCCCCCCCTGGACCCCCCCGCTAGGACATTAACTTAACCCAACCTAACCTAACCTAACCTAGCAGAAGGGGCAGCGCGCCCCCCTGGAACCCCCGCTAGGACAAAGAACCTCCAAAATTATATGGTTATGACTTACCGGTGTGGTGTGGTTATTGTTAAGGCGATGGAGGTGGGTAGAGCTCAGCGTATATCTACGCGGCACTCCTTCCCGCACTTTACACAAAGTTTCTTTTCAGGCACTAAACCATGTCTCATTAACAGTTTGAGTAACCCTTCACAGTCCTTGAAATATGTTCCACAAAAATCACCATAGGACAAATAACATCCTTCACAAGAAACGCCATATCAACAACTGACAATGCGTCTGTATAGGAACACCTGAGTGACCTGACGTGTCCCTAAAACAGATGAAAAGTGTAACTGAACCTAGCTTGGAAAGATCTAATTGGTAGCGGCGCGATTGGTGCGTTCAATTGTATAGATATCATGAAATCCTTATATGCCGTTACCCACAAATCTCAGTCATAAACAAAAGAAAATCATTTCAATGTTTACTCTTAGAAACTGTTGAATTTCGCCACACTTTCGAGTGCTATTACGGCCACACTAGAAGTGAGCACCTCATTTGTTTTACGTTTACGGCACCACTACCGAGTCTCCTACATGATATGTGAGTTTCATGTTTGTACGTGACACGGACCTATTCTCCAGTTTAACCCTTATCTATTTCATTATTTATTTTTTCAGATATCTTCCTGGAGAGAGAGAAATAACTTATTCTATGCATTAAAAAAAACAAATTGAGAGGTCAGCTTCATCTTTTCTATTTATTTATTTATGTTTCTCTATATTTCCAGTTATCTTGTTGGAGTGAGTGATGGCGGACAAGCTGAATGACCTGTTGGGTAGGCTGGGCAAGAGTCCACGGGGCATGGGTACTGGGCTCAAGGTGCTGGCCGTAGCGGGGGCAGCTGTGTATGGCATCTCACAGTCCATGTATACAGGTGAGGAAGGGAGGGTAAAGGTGTATATGTATTGTAAGTTGTAGTAGGGAGGTTAAAAGTATGTATATGTATTCTTGATAATTACAGGAGGGAAAGAAAGTGTGTTTAATTAATTCTTGTTAGTGGTAGGAAGGAGGCTAAGTGTTAATTTTGTATTGAAAGTGTATATTATGTATTGTTAGTGGTAGGAAGGAGGGTAAGTGTGATGGTATGTATTCTTGATAATTACAGAAGGGAGATAAAGTGTATTATTTCTTTCTTCTTTTCTATTCACTCACTCACTCACTCACTCACTCGCTCATTCACAGTTGATGGAGGTCACCGGGCCATCATCTTCAGTCGTCTTGGTGGTATTCAGCCGGACGTTTACTCTGAGGGTCTACACTTCAGGGTGCCTTGGTTCCAGTACCCTGTCATCTATGATATTAGGTGAGGCCTGTGTGTGTGTGTATGTCTGTCTCTCTGTGTGTATGGATTTTTTTTTGTGTTTTTTCTCTATTGATTCTCTCTCCTCTCTTTGTCTGTTTTTTTTACTTCCCCTTCTCTCTCATCATTATCATCATCTTTTTTTCCAATATTTCCTGTTTTCTTTTCATTTTTATTATTATTTTTGGTCTTGTTCTTGTTCTTCCTCTCCTTCATCTGTATCACCTAGTAAGTTCTTTAACCTTACATCCCAGGGCCCGGCCAAGGAAGATTACCTCCCCCACTGGTAGTAAGGACCTTCAGATGGTGAACATATCCCTGCGTGTTCTGTCCAGGCCAATCAGCGCTGCCATCCCTTCCATCCACCAGACTCTCGGCATTGACTTTGACGAGAAGGTAAGATGAAGAGGATTGTGTGTGTGTGTGTTGATGAGAAAGTAAGATGAGAACGATTGTGTCTGTGTGTGTTGTGTATTATTTATTCATTTATTTATATGTTTATCTAGCTACTTATTGATTTACTTTGATGCAGAAGGTAAGATCGTGAATGAATTATTTATTTATTTATTCGGTTTATCTATTTGTGTATTTTTTTTTTTTTTTTTAATCTCCATTCCAGGTGTTGCCGTCTATCTGCAATGAGGTGCTGAAGTCAGTGGTGGCTAAGTTCAATGCCGCTCAGCTCATCACCATGAGACAGGAGGTGGGTCTAGGGGTCTATGTGTATGTGTATTATTTATGATGTGTGTGTACGTGTGATGTTTATGATGTGTACGTGGATGTGTAATATTTATGATGTGTATGTGTGTGTATGTGTAATATATATAATGTGTACGTATATATGTGTGTAATATTTAGCTTCTGGAGTCAGCGAGGTGTAATTGGTTACTTATAGATGTATTGATAGAAATTATTAATGGTTTTGATTATACTTTTGGTAGGATCTATTTATATGTATGTATGTATATATATATATTTCTTTATGCTATCCATTCTTCTCTTTATAGTATTTTGTGTCCATTCCTCTTTTAAAATGGAATTATAGTTGATGCAAACAAACATAAATATTAACACACACACACACACACACACACACACACACACACATCCTCACCCGCCTTCACCCGTCATTCCAGGTGTCGTTAATGATCCGTCGTGACCTCACCCAACGAGCGCAGGATTTCAACATTATTCTGGATGATTGTTCCATCACCGAGCTGAGTTTTGGCCGAGAATATGCCTCAGCTGTGGAGTCTAAGCAGGTGGGTTATAGGATTGGATTCTATTATATTACTTGTCTTACTATCTATGAATGTTTGTATTTATTGATTGATTTTAAAGTTTATTATTATGTGACTTCCATTATATTGCTATGGTGTTGAGGGTTAAATTCCCTTATATTACCTGTCTTATTATCTATGAACCTGTGTGTGTATATGTTGATAGATTTTAAAGAGTATTCCTATTATTAATACTGTCATGCTATTTATATATATGTGTGTGTGTGTGTGTTAATTTTTAAGTATGATCGTAATTGGCTAATACTCTATTGGTGTGATGTTACAGGTTAGATTCCCTTACATTACCTTTCTTACTATCTATAAACCTGTGAGTGTGTGTTTATTAATAGATTTTAAAGTTTATTTCTAAGTGACTGGTTATGGTAAGTGTTAGATGCACAGGAGCTAGTCTTTTGCAGCCTCCTTATGTTCTTATGTTTCTATAACTAATACTGTGTTGCTATTTTTAAGTATATTCTTGTTACTAATACTGTGTTTGTGTTGTATGTCCAGGTTGCTCATCAAGAGGCTCAACGCGCTTCCTTTGTGGTGGAGAGAGCAAGGCAGGAGAGGCAGCAGAAGATTGTACAAGCTGAGGGTGAAGCTCAGGCAGCCACTCTGATATCCTTTTTATTACATGATTATTATTATTATTATTATTTTATGGTTTGTATGTGAATGATTAGTGTGTTAAGTTGATGTGCTTTTCAGAGGGAGAAGAGATTTAGAGAGTGTTAGGTATTCTTTCAATTTTATGCTTATTATTATTATTATTTTATGGTGTATTTGATGTTCTTATTTTTCTGTTTATTTATTTTTTGGTATTAGTTAATGTGTTTTTTATAGGTAGAAGAGATTGAAAGTGTGTGAAAAAGTCGCTAATCTGATATCCCTTCAATTACATGCATATTATTATTATTATTTTATTATATATTTGTTGGTGAATGATTAGTTTGTGTTGTATTTTGGTATAAGTCAATGTGCTTTTCAGAGGTAGAAGAGATCGAATAGGTGTTTAAAAAGTTGAAATTGAGTGTGAGTGAAAGGAAGAAAGTAATGAAAAGTATAAGGAAAGTAATGTTAGGTTAGGTTTCTTTTTGCAAGGAAGAGGAAAGTATGAAGATATTAGATTGAATGATGAGTTATTTGAGGAGATTATGATTTTAGGTTTCATGTGTTGCTATAGATATTTCCTTAACTCCTTTGCACCTTGGAAATGCCCTCACCCTCAACCCCGGCTACCTCAAGCTGCGCAAGATCAAAGCCGCTGTCAACATTGGCAAGACAGTAAGTATTGTAACTATAGAAAGAAAATACTCCCTCAACTCCTTGCCATTTGGAATTATGATCAAGTTTTAAGAATGCTTTGTATATGCAGTTGTGATAATAATAATAAGATAATTAATTGATAAGAGATTTGCCTCAAAAACTCAATTTCTACAACTATCTATTCGACATAACCTAGATAACTATTACCTCTTCTTCTACCTACTAGATCTATTTGCATTAACTTAATTCACTCACTCACTCTTACACTCACTCACTCACTTGCTCACTCACTCACTCACTCACTCACTCACTCACTCACTCACTCACTCACTCACTCTTCCTCTTCCCTCCCACAGATCTCCCAGGCCCAGAATCGTGTGTACTTGGGAGCAGACACACTGATGCTCAACATTAATGATAACGCTTTTGATGCCAACACAACCAAACTTAACCCCCTTAAGAAATAAGAAGGTTTCTCCTCACCTCCTACCGCCCTGCCTGAGGTGGTGGAGGTGGCATTTTGTAAGTTGTGTTATTATTAGCTTAGGAATATGTTATTAGAATGGAATAATTGCCATAATGAGTCAGTTTTGTGCATTATAATTGATTTCTCAAGGTCATTCACAGGTAATTATGCTTTGTCTTTGGGTATAAATTAATTAGTAAGTATTGTTCTGCTTCCTACCATTTATATATTTACCTTTTTTGACTCTCCAGTGTCTTGCAGAAGTATTATAAAGACTCACTATATAGAGAACCATAATTTTTTTTCATTCTTTATCTTTCTACATTTATTCAATTTGTTTCTTTATTCCAATGATATTTTGAATGATATAGAGACAATGTACAGTACTGATGTCTGGTCAATGAAACTGTAAATATGTTCCTTTCAAGAGTTTTAATGATCATTGTGTGTGTGTGTGTGTGTGTGTGTGTGTGTGTGTGTGTGTGTGTGTCGTGGCAGATGGCTGATGAAATTATTGCTTAGTTTAGCGAGCTGTGTTTATTATTATTATTATTATTATGTTATTATTATTGATAGTAGTAATATGAATAGTAGTAGTAGAGGTAATAGTAGTAGTATATAGTGGTGATTTTAGTGGTATTGTAGTTTGCATGCATTTATTATAATAATGCTATAACAATGCTGAAAATTTAATGATGAAAAAATACCCAAGTCTATGAAATTGATATTATGAAGATTATTGAATGCAGTAAGATGTGTGAATGTGATAATCTGCTTTGAGGTGTAAGAGTCATTACAAGAATATACGTGCAAGTTAAAACTATATGTGCTCTTCACGGGGTAACAAGTAGTGTGTAAGAATATACATGGGTTAAGGATAGCTAGCATATCCTCTTGATGGAGCTTGACATAAAAATACTGCATTACATTTTTTTAAATGAAAATAATTAACTTCCATAGCCATTGGCACTGATGACAGTCAGTAGTGAAGGTTTTGATCGGCCCGTCATAACCCAACGAGCGGTGAGAATTGAATTGTTTTCTGCCTCTATACACCTAATGGTGCTACTATAGCGTGAGGTCTAACTCCCGTTTCGACTATAGCGTGAGGTCTACTGCAGTATCAAACTATAATATAATACATACATTCATTTTTAGCAATAAACACTTCGTATATCTTCTAGAAGTGACACGAATAGATCATTGGAATTTTTTCTCATCATCTTCCAGCAAAAATGATCAAGATGTGACCGGAACAGCTGACTACCAACACCTCGGATTTTCTTGAGAATCATCGTTTTAGCATCCAACCACGATCGCTCAATTGCCTGAGTGTGTGCACAGACCGTGTAGTTTGACACCCCTTTCGAGGACAACGTAGTACAGGCTTGAATTCTCCTCTGTTACGCTTTCGTTTTTCCTCCATGACAGAACCGCATTTATGGCATGGATCTGCTTGTTGAACTGTATCCAGCAGATTGTGTTCTCTTAAAAAGACGCCTGCTGTTTCCTCTGTCAGGATGACTCTTCTATAAAACTCCTTCAGCAACATTTTGAAGTGCCCTGAAGTTCTGAAATAATTGTTAACTGGTTCAGGCCGAGGAGGATTTTTGCTTCTTTTTATATGGGCAGGTCACACCTGACCTGATCCATATTATACCTCACCTGACCTGATGGCCACGTGAGGGGAGGGGCACGGTAGACCTCTGCCCTGCACCTGGGTAGACTACATATGGTGATAGACCTCACGCTATAGTAGCACCCACCTAATCATAGTGCGCCTTATCTTGATGCAGCAGGATTTAAGGTCAGGAAGGCTATGTACACTACAGAAGTATTCAAACACTATAAAAGGGTGCTACTTTGGCTTGTTATCTACAAGGAAAAAGTATCTACACCGTACAACTTTTATTTTGGAATGATATCTACATAGTAAAACATATTATAAAATATATGTAACAAAGAAAATGTAATTGAAATAGTTGGATAAGTCTAACCTAACCTAACCTCTAGATCGCATACCAAAGTAGACGTTCGTTCTATTGAGTTATAATGAAATTTAATTGGAATGTAATAATAGATGTAGGAGTGTAAAGTATTATGCATTAATTTCTTTCTAGGCAAGCAAGGGTGAAATACAGTTTGATATTATAGTAATGAGAAAAATAAGGCCAGATTCGTGTTCAGCATAATCTAAAACCTCATTGTACCAATTTTCATGAGATTCAGAGGTGTGGAAATTTTCATGAAATTTTGTCGGGTATAACCCTTAGAGTTTTTTAGATAAATCACATATTTTGAAATAACTCGAAATGTATGGGGCTTAGGTAAAAAATGTATAGAATATAAAAGAAAGAGCAAGAGACGTTCATTCTATTGAGCTATACTAGAATTCAATTGGAATTTAATTATAGGTGTAGGAGTGTAAAGTATTATACATTCATTTCTTTCATAAAATGTTTATTTTCTTCATTGGTATTTGAGTTATTGAAAAGACGATGACTATGTGATATACATAACCAAACTCCATAACTTTACTTCTATACAATTTTCCTTTAATACTAATATTTACGTAGTAAAATGGAAAAATCTTTTTCGACCTTAATTCTGGTGGAATTTACGGGCCACAAAAGGAAAAATCCAAAAATTATAGTAAGGACAAAACTAATTCCAGATTCATGTTTAGCATGCCCGAGAACCCCTTGGTACCAAGTTTCATGAGTGGTGTTGAAATATTAGCATAACCTAACCTAACTAACGTTTCCCACCAATTTGACTTTTTGGCTGAAATCATGTTATTTTGAATGACTTGAAAACTATGAAGTTTACGTCAAAAATGTATAGAATAGTGTCCTCCTTTCCTTCCATCTTATAACTGGCCTTCCTCTCCTCGTAGGACCTTCAATTTCACTCACTCGCAATATAAAGTGTAGATTGCATACCAAAGTAGATTCATGACACGTAGATAACAAGCCAAAGTAGCACCCTATAAAAGATCTAAACCTACGCCAAATAACGGGCAAGAGACAGTTCATTTTAGCCTCCATAAAACCTACTGCCGCCAACAGAGGGATATATATATAAAAAAAAAACATCTCACTAAGAAGGGGTAACTTAACATGCCTTTCCCTGACGTTAAAAGTAGCAATCAGGTGTGCAGATCAGGGCCCGTCCACCTCCTGATTAAGTAGGGGAAGTGAGTGGCGGTTAATTGAGTAAGCAAACACTACCCAGGTGCGTGTGTCCAGGTGTGGCGCGGGGGGGGGAGGGGGTTGATCCGTGGCGGGACGAGGGGAGGGGAAGGATGGCAGGACGAGGGGAGGAGGAGGGAAGGGTGGAGAGAGAAAGAGAGAGATATAAGTTGGTGTATTTTTGATTATAGAGAGAAAGAAAAGAGAGTGATAGAATTGATATATAAGAAAATATGAAGGAAAGGCTAGATGTGTATGTATGGTTTTAAATTTTTTTTAAAGTTATGATAAAGTTAAGCTTATTAATTTTAATGCGCTTTATAATGATTTTTTTAAATAATTTCTATAATTAACGCAGCGAAATTAATCGTAATATATAATGCATCACTTACGTATCTTACCATTCTAATTAATATACGATAATACTACCCTTAAAATTAACTATATTGCATTAAAGAAAATTAAATTAAATTAGTACGATATCCTACAAAAAAAATTATCTATTATT
>JAXIVD010003768.1:0-25000 GCA_036785275.1 Cancer borealis
CTTCCTCTTTTTTTTTCCCTCTCCTTTCTTTTTTTTTTCCTTCCTTTTTCTTATGCAACATTTGGGTGATTTTTTGGGTCTTGCTCTACTATAGTTTGCCTCCTGTGTGTGTGTGTGTGTGTGTGTGTGTGTGTGTGTGTGTGTGTGTGTGTGTGTGTGTGTGTGTGTGTGTGTGTGTGTGTGCGCGTGTGTGTGTGTGTGCGAGTGCGTGTACATCATGACTATGCACTTTACCTTTTTGGAAACGAACATGATTGATTTATATAACAACCACCTTATTTGTTTTGTGAACCTAAATTACTGTTCAGGTAGAATAATTATGGGCCTACCTTGTTAAATAGAATTAGGTGTAGGCCATCCCCCCCTCCCCCCTCACCTTGACCTTCCCTTCCTTCTACAATCCCTCCCTCCCTCCCTCCCTCCCTCCCTCCCTCCCTCCCTAATCCCTCCCTCCCTTCCTTCCTTCGCTGGCCAGGGGCGGGGTAGGTTGAGGTGTGTCTGCATACATAATTATATCTCCCTCACTTTTCAACTCTTTCTGTCCTCAAGCGGAGAAGAGGTCAGGGCTGAATGACCTCGTTTATCGCCTATACGAGGCCACCGATGCCTGGGTAGGTCATGGATTCTCACCCAGGTAGCTTCAAGGTTCTCAAAATGGGTACAATGGTGTTTATATTTCAATGGAGTGTTTTGTAAGCTTGTCTGTCACACTTTGCTTGTCTTTTTTCTTAGAGAGAGATGAAGAGATGCTTGTATTGTCTATTGTATAAGGAGTCAGTTTTATTTACTCTTTGGTGTATTTATCGTTTGTGTAAAAATAGTATGATATTATGTGGTGTTGGAAAATGTAGGTTAGGTTAGGTTACGTTTAGGTTAGGTTAGTTTACGTTAAGTTAGGTTACGTTTTCTAATACATCACTTCTTCCGGCTCCTTATCTGTCTCATCTTATGGACAGGTAGTCAAGTTTTTTTAAGATATGATACTGTTAAAAAAAAAAAAAAGTAATAATGATAATTCTCGCGGTTCCAGTAGGTTTTTTGTGGTTTTATTTATATTCATGTAAGTCCTTGAAGGATTGTTATGTGTATTTATTTGTTTATTTATTTGTTTATTTTATTTATGTTGCGTGATACATTATTCCTTGTGTTAGTATGATATAGTAAGTCTCTCCCTGCACCGTTAAATTGATGGATTGAATGATGGGTGAATGTATAGATAAATTGACTTTTTCTCCTCCATTTCCGTATACTGTCTCCTGCGATTTATATACCATTACTATTATATCATTATTTATTATTATTATTATTATTATTATTATTATTACTATTATTATTACTATTATTATTATTATTGGAGAGTTGAAAAGTTAAAAATAATAATAATAAAAACTGCCTTAAGCTGAACGGTAAATGCATACAAGAACCTCCGTCTTTACTGATAACTTTTTCCTCTACTTTTTCCTTTACTTTTTCCTTTACTTTTTCCTTTATTTTTTCCTTTACTCTGCAACACATGTCTAAAAACGTGATGGGTTCAGACTTCAGACATCCATACTTTTAGATCGTCCCATAAACACTCTGAAGTAAGAGTGAAGGGTGGTAAGGGTGATGTTTATGCATAGCTAGTATAGTATAGTATGTTCGGGAGAGACGTCTTGTATGTATATTAAAAAAAAGGAAAATAGATAGCTCAGTGTTTGGTTCTAGATTTTTATATTTGGGAAGGTGGTGATGTCAGATGTACGAGGTGTTGGTGTTGTTGTTGGTGGTGGTGGTGGTGGTGGTGGTGGTGAGTTGATGTTCTTCACCTGGCATGTGTGTTAGGGATGTGTGGTCAGGTGTTGGAGTGGAGGAAGTGGAGGTTCAACGAGGGTCTTAAGTGGAGGGAGGAATGGACGGAGGTGTGGCCGTTGCTACGATGGTATGATGGATTACAAACACAATACAGGTTTATTTAGTTCTCTATTTGTTATGTTTTTTTATGTAGAGTTGCAGTTGTTTGCGGTGAATCGTTTGTTGTGTTGACGCTTCAGCTAATACCTGGTGGTCATTATTGTGGCGATGGTGGTGGTGGTGGTGGTGTTGTGAGGCATTGTGTTGTGAAGAAATGTTTAGCCCACTTGTGTGGCGTGATGTTACACACACACACACACACACACACACACACACACACACACACACACACACACACACACACACACACACACACACACACACACACACACACACACACACACACACACACACACACACACCGTCGGGGACAACCTGGAGAGGAAGTTCCCTGGCGTGCGAGCAGGAGTGTCATTGGATGCTCCGCCCTCACCACGTGTTCCTTACGCCGCCCCTTGGCCTTCGCGAGCGTGTGTGCGAGCGTGAACAGCAACGTGCAGGTGGCAGGACGGCAGGAGAGTAGAGTAGCGGCGTGCATATAGTTGAGGGAAGAACCGAGAAGAGGTGCAGTCTGACTCTGAGCCGTCCAGGAGGCGCGTCTCGCTCACTTGAAGAGCTCGGGCTGTTGAGTATCGGTCACCGTACTGCCCCGTGCCCGCGCTCCGCCCTGCCCAGGGCCGCGCCCCGGGTCTAAGAACATTTAGTACACGAAAACACATTGGTCTGGGACGCTTGGGTAACATTATCAGTGATTGTACAATGTTTAGCGTGAGTGTGCGAAGCGGAGGGTGGTTGGCGGCGGTGATGGTTGCAGTGGTGTGTTGGCCGGCCCTCCACGGCATACCCAGGAACAGTCTGACACTAGTGTCCCCAAGCGGTGACCGTACCAGTTGGTGGACCCGGGGCAGCAGTGGCTCATGGCAGCCTCATCACGTGTGGAATCCTACGGGTCGCCTACCCGTCAAGGTACGCATCACAACCAAGCTCAAAGGGCCCAAGCGGCAACATCCAGACACTTACTCCGGTACCAGAGGGGCGCCAGGAGCAGCAGCAGCAAATGCAGTAGTAGGAACAGCAGCAGCAGGCACAAGAAATGTGACCGCGACAGGGACAGGGACAGGGACAGGGACGGGTTCGTGCAGTACCTGCGGCATCTCCGTCATTAACGGCAACCGAGGCCACAACCAGGTTGGGTTGCCCCACGTAGGAGTCCGCCCGACTGTCACGGTGTGGCCCTTCTCCGTCAGCAGAAATTCCCGTGTCAACGTCACCACCGTTGAGAAGGGCATCCCAAACAGCAGGTCCTTCCTCATCTTCTTCGGTAGGTGTGCACGTGATTGCAGCCTCTGCGGCTACCACTCCCCGGCCACGGATAATGAATGTTACATTACTTGTATAATTGGCGGTGAAGCAGAGGGGAGGTGAAGGGAGAGTGGCGGCGTGCTGATGGCGGGAAGGCTCAACACAACCCCAACGGCTGTACGGCCTACCTTGCTGTCTCTTCGGTGTGTGTGTGTGTGTGTGTGTGTCTGTGTCTGTGTCTGTGTCTGTGTGTCTGTCTGTGTGTGTGTGTGTGTGTGTGTGTGTGTGTGTGTGTGTGTGTGTGTGTGTGTGTGTGTGCTTTGTTAGTATTCGCAACATTTTTGTCAAGAGAGAGAGAGAGAGAGAGAGAGAGAGAGAGAGATGGTAAAAAAAAAAATTACGGCTTGTTTCTTGTCGTACACAACAGCCTTGGACGCAATAACTTCTCATCCTTTCTTTGTATAATCGTGGAGGTCAAGAAAACATGAGTTGAGGTTGCCATTTTGAACGGAGTGACTAAAGCAGAGAGGAAAGGCACCCACTGTCCATCCAACCCACAATTTATCTCGGTAATAAGCAGCCACGAAGATTTATAGGATATGTTACGGTATATATTTCATTGCTACAGCGGTTCAGACGAATTAAAGAGTGTATTATATAATTACAGTCCTCGTATCTACTACACTGTATTTCGTATCTTTATTACGTCTAAAGGATATTTTATGGTGTATTTTTTGACGTATTAAAGTACGGTTTTCAGATTCACGACACCGTTCCGCGAGTTTTAGATTTATGTTGATTTTCACGTATTTACAGAATTTCATTGGTTCTATAGACTCTCGGAGAAGCGTTTTAGTGCCTTACATAGTCGTAGCCTCTTTATTTTGTGGTAATTACATGTTCTTGCAAGTGGAAGGTATTTAAACATGACCCACAAAACTATGAAGTGTTGTGTCGTGGAAAAAATAATGTGAATATTGCACGTAAATCATCATACCAAAGTTGAATTGTGATAAATACCTATGACATTCAGAAAGGCGGAACTCGGTAAAATCTGCTAATGTTTACGGTTAGAAATCTACTATTAATCGCTTAAATAGTATTAACAGCGGTGAGGAAAGGTTATAAGTCGAGGAAAAAAAGAAAATGAAGGGAAGGGAAGAGGGTTTAAAATTTAGAGTAAACGAGTATCTGCCTGTGGGGGGTGTAACACACACACACTCTCTCTCTCTCTCTCTCTCTCTCTCTCTCTCTCTCTCTCTCTCTCTCTCTCTCTCTCTCTCTCTCTCTCTCTCTCTCTCTCTCTCTCTCCATATATAGAGAAAATACCGGAGGCTAAACGTAGTAAAAGAGGAAAGTGTCCGGTTATGTCATTCCTACCGAGCAAAAACAAGAAAATAATAATATAAAAAAAAAACGAGAAAAAAAAAGTGAAATGATACTTTTCTTTTCTTTTCTGGGACACCGATTACCACATGTTTTTTTTTAGTGTTGTTGTAGTAGTAGTAGTAGTAGTAATAGTAGTAGTATATTTTGATAATAATTTGAACTTGTATTAAAAGTAATTATGGATTTAGTTGCAGAACTCATGATAATTTATACAGTATTATGTTTATCTATTATAGTTATGGAGTACAACTTATTTTCCATGATTTCACATCTTAGTATAATTCCTTCATTATATTCTGAGCGATTTTAATTATTTTTTTCTTCATATATTTCGAGTTAGTGAAGTGCGTCCTCCCATCATTATAGGATTCCCGTTTTCTATTAAGCATCATCCAAAAAAACTAGTTAGTACAAGAGAAGGTAAGCTTTTACTTTTCTTATCCTTTAAGTTTGTAGTAGTAGTAGTAATAGTAGTAGTAGTAGGAATGATAATAGTAATAGTTACATTCCTCGCCCTTCATCTATTCATAACTTGCATTATAAAAAAACATCACATTAACTAACTTCTATACCTACCTTCAAAATACAATGTAAATGAAAATAACATCAATGCTTATTTCTTACACTGACATTTTTTACGCATTTCCCGTCCAGTCTACTTTCACTACAAGGAAAAAAATGTATTGGTTCATTCAATCCAAATGAACCAATACATTGTTTCTGTTTTTCTTGTAGTGAAAGTAGACTAGACTGACTAGACGAGAATTATGTAAAACTGTCCGTGTGTATGAAAAAATAACCATTCATGCTGTTTTAATTTACAACACTTTCTTGATCATTCAATACTCTGTCAGTTTTATTAGTTTTATCTGTTTTTAGGTTTAATTTAATTTTAGTTTTATTAGTTTTATTAGTTTTAACCTCATTTTTTCTATCGTATTCTCCGTTGTAGTTCAATTTTAAATCTTAGTTCCTCTGCATTTTGGAAATTTTAACTCTTAGTTTTCTCATCTGTTTTGTGTCATCTGTGTTGTGTTTCGTAAGTCAGTGAAAGAAAGTGAGTTAGTTTGCTTTAATTAATTTCCTTTTAAAATGACCAAGAAAAAGCGAGAGAGAGAGAGAGAGAGAGAGAGAGAGAGAGAGAGAGAGAGAGAGAGAGAGAGAGAGAGAGAGAGAGAGAGAGAGAGAGAGAGAGAGAGAGAGAGAGAGAGAGAGAGAGAGAGAGAGAGAGAGAGAGATCTGATAAAGAAAATGTAAAGAAGAGACATTTAACCTTCGCGCAAATTGAGAGGAGAGAGAAAAAATGAAGGTCGCATCTCATGAATATTATTATTATTATTATTATTATTATTATTATTATTGAGAGATTGCCATTGACTAAATTATTTATTAAGAATATATATATATATATATATATATATATATATATATATATAAATATATATATATATATATATATATATATATATATATATATATATATATATATATATATATATATATATATAAGATCATTTACCTTTTTTCACGAGAATGAGGGTGGGTAATTATAAAAAAAAATTATCTTCATGATAACTATAATTCGAATCAATCAATCAATCATCAAAAGTAGTAGTTTTTATATATTTTCAAGGTCATAGGAAGTAGGAAGCACTGTATTAGGAAACGTAGCACACACACTTGTTAGGTTAAGGTGCAAACAAGTGGCCTTTAACATTACATTATAACAAGGCACATTCTCTCTCTCTCTCTCTCTCTCTCTCTCTCTCTCTCTCTCTCTCTCTCTCTCTCTCTCTCTCTCTCTCTCTCTCTCTCTCTCTCTCTCTCTCTCTCTCTCTCTCTCTCTCTCTCTCTCTCTCTCCTCTCTCTCTCTCTCTCCTCTCTCTCTCTCTCTCTCTCTCTCTCTCTCTCTCTCTCTCTCTCTCTCTCTCTCTCTCTTCTCTCTGTCTCTCTGTCTCTCTCTCTCTCTCTCTCTCTCTCTCTCTCTCTCTCTCTCTCTCTCTCTCTCTCTCTCTCTCTCTCTCTCTCTCTCTCTCAGCAAAGCAACAAGGTAGCTAAGAGACGCATACAAGGTCTTTTTTTGTGTAGTTTTACGTTTTTAAGATGCGGTCAATTATAGTTATCTTTATTTTTATTATTATTTTCTTTTTATTATTCTCAAGTAACCTTTCTGTTATAATATTGACGTGTAACAATATTTATAAATCATAAAGTACTTACGTTGGTACCTATACTAATAATAAAAAAAAATAATAATAATAACAGCATTAATTTACCGTGGATTACAGATGAAAATATGTGTACTGTACATTGCATATTTTTTTCACCCTGATGAAATTATAGAAGTCAGTAGATAGATAAGATAAGACAAACAAATGAAGTGAAGGAATAGATACCCGTCATGCAATCATCAATAATCATGACTCGTCCCTAAAACAGAAAGTCTGCTTCAAGGTGTGACGTGTCCTTAATATTAAAAGGAAGGTGTACGAACTAAATTACCCTTCATTTTAGGCGCTGTCCATTCGTCTCTCTCTCCCATGCCCCTGCTCCCTTTCCCTTGCCCTTGCCCTCTGCTTCCTGCCCCCTGCCCCTTCTCTTTTCCCTTGCCTACTTTCCCAACCGCTCAGTCAGTCACCTCTCACCGCCAGAGGAAACTGAGTATTATATTATCTATGTTATTATACTTATATGGAGATGGGTCGCATAAATCCTTGTCACCGTAACAGTTAGTTGTCGTAAGATGAATGTAGATAGATTGTGTTTTTCTTATCTAGTAGGAGTGTAAATGTTAATGTTGGGAGGAGTGTTTTAAGATTTGGGTTTACTCTTACATGGTGGTCCTGGTGTTGCTGGTGTGAATGTTTTACTTCCCTTTTTCTACATTAAAAGGGTACTGGCTAAGGGACAACAAAAATACGTTAAAAAAAAAAATCCGCTTGTCGCCAGACCTTGTAAAGACAACAGTGTAAGTGATTTGTTTATATATAGGTTACTGTTTAATTTAAGGAAGGTGAATGCTCGATAATGAAGAAGAATATCATGATTATTATTATTATTGTTATAATCATACATACCTTACCAACGATAGCATCACTGGTTTTGATTTCAGTGATAGTTTGTCTACTCCACATAACAGTGAAACATGAACTTGCACTACGTAGAATTAAATTGCTTTGCTTAGTGTGTTCTTGCTTGCTCGTTAAGACTATTTGCAGAGATGGAAGGGAATGTATTTTTTTTGTAAATTACGTTTGGTTCATCACTGACTAAACGCTTTTAAGATAATGTAAGTATCTTTAATGGACTTGGACGGGGTGGAGTTAGACCACATGTGTTGAACTTGGATAATTATCTGACAGCTCAGTCACAGCTGCACTTACAAAAATAGTCACTGATGCAACAAAGGAGGAATGCTAGCAGAAGTTTGCTGCAATATACAAAATGTAATATTGCTCATGCACTATATTGTACGTACACAGTTTTTCTTGAGTTGTATCACTTTTCTGTCACCTTAAGGAGTTTTGCGGAACAAAATAGTTTGTGTTTTTATGTTGTTTACTTCAGTAGAGTGTTTCATCGTACTGCTGCCACACTGGGCATGCCACTGTGCCCTTCAAAAACTCTTCAATCTTAATTTCTCACCATGTATGTGATGCAAAATAATTTGCTTTGAATGTCTTGTAATGAGGAAGTCATGCTTATTTTTAATATGGGTACTCTGTACGATGTGTATATTGGTCCTTGGGCTTTCTTGATTGATTAATTTCCATGGTTATACCAGGATGCCCTACATTTTGCCCAAAATATTTATCACTCTTCTGTCACCAAGAGGGCATTCTGTAGAATAATAATATTACGTGGTTTATCAGCATATCCTGGTTAAGTTCACAGTGTAGTGCAGTAACACCATATCAGAATTAGAGATATTTATATGGCTATAAGCTTTATGTCATTACTATTACTAATAATAATGACATAAAGCTTATTAGGGATTATTATGATAGGGATATATTGTTCCTACAACGAAAACCATGAACTGTGTATCGTATAATTGTAGAGATAATTTGTTGTATGTTTCCCTGTAGGCCTAAGATGATGATCATCCTGCAACTGTACAATAAATTAAAAGCCAGGGAAAATACATACTCAGGAATTACTTACGCATACAAAACAGCCTCTACTTTTTAGACGTCCGTGAGTGTTGTGTTGCAGTGAATCATTAAGTGTCGGGGCAAATTTCACCGTCAGTTTACCTCAGTCTACCATCCCTCGCTGAGAAAAAGAAAAAAAAAAGTCTGCCTTCCATTTCAGAAAAGAAAATCGGATTGATTGATTAATATTAAGGTGTTACGATGCAGTCCTAATCTTACCTTACCTCATCTCACTTCATCTCACCTTACCTTACCTTACATCACCTCACCTCACCTCACCTCACCTCACCTCACCTCACCTCACCTCACCTCACCTCACCTCACCTCACCTCACCATTATCTAACCTTACCTTACCTTACCTTACCAATACACCAGTAAAATTAGTGATTATTTAAGCAAGTTTCACGGTGTATTTACATAACCCAGCCTTACCTTACCTTACCTCACCTCACCTAACCTAACCTAACCTAGACACCAGTTGAATTAATGATTAAGTAAGTAAGTTTTGCCGTGTATTTACTTGAGTTTTCCTTAATTTTGCAGAGCGGAATGAAATAACCTAACTTCACCTAACCTTATTAATTTAACCTAACTTACCATATACACCATTTGAATGAGGGATTATATAAGTGCATTTCACCTTGTATTACCATGAGTTTTCCTTGCCTTTACAGAACGGGATGAAGTACCCATCTCCCCGTTCCATGACATTCCGCTGTTCGCCAGTGAGAAGAACAAGATCTTCAACATGGTGGTGGAGGTTCCCCGCTGGACCAACGCCAAGATGGAGGTGGGTGGATAAAGTGGAGCACACACACACACACACACACAGAGGAAACGCCAAGATAGAGGTGGATGGATACTGGATAAGGTGGAGCACACACACACACACACACAGGAAACGCATTGGTATATTGGATTTCAAAGTGTTCCTAACTAATTTAGATTAAACGAAAATTAAAGATAGAAATAGGTTCAGTTTAATGTTTACAATATTTATCTTTAGTCATAGATTTAAATGAGTTTGTTTTATCGAATATTTTGGAAATGTTCTTAAATGCGAGATGCAAAAAGGAAAAAGTAGAAACAGCGAGAATAGAGAAAACAATCAGTAAAAGGAAGGAAGAGGAACAGAAGCAAGAAATCGAGAGAGAGAGAGAGAGAGGAAAACAAAAAAAAAGGTGGGTGTTCATAACAGAAGCAAGTTGAATCTCTTATATGTTGTGGTCATCCCCTCAAGGAAGTTCCCAAGAGTCAGAATAGACCAGACTAGACCTTAATAAAACCAGTACTAAAGCAGAAGAGGGAGGAGAGGAGGGGGAAACTAGTAATGAGAGAGAGGGAGAGAGAGAGAGAGAATTCAGACGAGACAACGCAACTTACCAACTACAAGAATGAGTTCAATGTTCAACCTTCTTCTTTTACTTTCTTCCCCAGATTGCCACGAAGGATCCCTTGAACCCTATCAAGCAGGATGTGAAGAAGGGGAAGCTGAGGTTTGTGGCGAATGTGTTCCCTCACCACGGCTACATCTGGAACTACGGTGCCCTCCCCCAGGTGAGAGAGAGAGAGAGAGAGAGAGAGAGAGAGAGAGACTGGTTGTGGTTGACAGGTTAAGAAAAAAATAGTATCAGAGAGAGAGAGAGAGAGAGAGAGAGAGAGAGAGAGAGAGAGAGAGAGAGAGCGAGAGAGAGAGAGAGAGATGCCATTAAACAGGCTACACAGACCCTTAATTTACATATAAACCATAGAGTAGCAGGTAGAGAGAGTAAGAAATGATGGATGGATCGATGCATTTATGAAGAAAAAAATTTACTATTCCTGATAATCTCCATACTACTTCCACACCTGTTAATAGTTCTCCTTTTTTTGTATACCTGCACTTAATTAGAAGGCTGTCAGGTGTAATAGATGTCTTCTTTCATTAGGTTAGGTTTTGGAAAGTATCATAGCTGGCCATCACCTCATTTTTATTTTATTTTTTTTATTAATATATATTCATGAGTATCCAAAAAATATGATCTACTATAGTATTTACATGAGTTTAAAATGAGTATGATAGAATGTTTTGCTTTGCTTTGGGTTGGGATCCTACTTCTTTCTTAAGGAACATACTTATTAAACTACAGGATGTACATGTAAAACTACACTACAACACATCTACACATTTCTAAAAACAGTATATTGGTTAAAAAGTGAGAGAATAGTAATAGGAATAATTTTGAGTATGTTTTTTACTGAGTTTTGGTGCAATAATAATTTAAATGCAAATAAGGAATACCAAATTTATAACTTTAGGAATTGCTTCATGTTAGATATATTGTAAAGTTTAATATTATGTTTAAAAAGATAGGAGGGAGAAACCTGCCCAAAATTACAATATTTTATAAAACCAAACAAGAATTAAGGAAAGAATGGTTTAAATATTATACCAATTTTTTTTATCTACTGATTCATCCATTATGTTAAACTTCACAAATAAAACTGATCAACTAAAATAAGATCAAATAATCACTCAAATGAAGGAAATGAAATGGTAAAGTTGAGACAGAGAGTAAGATAAAATAGCTAATCATAAGAACAATACGTAATACATATCATATCAAACAGAAACAGAACATACAACTCTAGTAATGAAGGAAGAAAAACTGAACGTACCCAACACACATATGCACACACACACACACATGAAACTACAGAAGACCCCAACACTGAAGAAGAAAAAAACTCAAATGGGTAGTGATTTAGAAAAGAAAAGAAAAAAAGAACAACCTCGATTAGACGGTAAAAAAAATCAACACAACAACGACGTAACTTTTCACACAACCGAGAGAAGACACAAAAAAAAGAAGACTTAGATCATCACCCAAGCCACTCTCCGGTTACAGACCTGGGAGGATCCAACTCACATGGACGCAGCGACTGGTTGTAAGGGAGACAACGACCCCATCGACGTGTGTGAGATTGGCTACCGAGTGGCTAAGCGAGGAGAGGTGCTGCAGGTGAAGGTAAGGAGGGAGAGTACAGGTGGAGGGAGAGGATGACTATCAGGGGAGGAGGTGAAGATAAGGATTGAGTTACTAGTAGTGAGGAGGAAGGAAGGAGGTAAGAGGAGACATACAGGAGAAGGGAGTGAACAGGTGGAGGGAGGAGGATGACTGTCAGGAAGGAGGTGAAGATAAGGATTGAGTTAGTATTGAGGAGGAAGGGAGGAGACATACAGGAGAAGAGGGAGAGAGGAGAGAAAAGACATGGGAGGGAAGAGGTATAACTTGCACTGTAGAAAGAGAGGAAGTAGGTAAGAAACAGGAAAAGGAAGCAAAAAGAGGCTAATGAAGGGAGAAAGGGAAGCTTATGATATAATATAATAAGAGTTAGGGAGAGATAAGGGTTAGGCTATAAGTATGAGGGAGTTGAAGGTAGGAGAGTATGAGTTATAGCCTGCAGTAAGGGAATTGTGGGGGAGGAGTGTTAAACCAGTAAGGGAGGGAGTAGGAGGGTGAGGGTGAGTGGGAGGGATTAGATGTAAGATTGTGGAGAGTCAGGATTTGAGTGTTGAGGGAGTGTCTGGAGTGGAGTAGAGTAGAGTTGCTATGTGGAGTATATAGAGCAGTAACATTAATTTAATTTTTTTTCTTTATTTTTCCTTAATGGTTGTTGAATTGATCTAGTTCTTCATGGAATTTTGTGAGCGTGAAACTCGTCCTTAGTCCTTGTTTTTGTTTAACTCTGTAACTCCGGGGAAAATTGAATGTATTGTCATGTTTTTTTGTTGTATTTTGTGTGTATTGTGGTGTAATTTTCTATGCATGCTGATCTTTGTATTTGTAACCACCTAATTTATGCAGTACAGAAGGAAAAAAACTGCTACGTATTATGACATTGTTCGTGTTAGTAGTAAAAATTTTTAATCGTATTTGATATAAAACCAGATTCCTTCCTCTGACAGGTGTTGGGAACAATTGCTCTCATTGACGAGGGAGAAACTGACTGGAAGCTAATTGCCATTGATGTCAACGACCCCTTGGCTCCCCAACTGAGTGACATCGGTGACGTAGAGAAGCATATGCCGGGCTTCCTGAAGGCTACTGTTGAGTGGTTCAGGATTTATAAGATTCCCGATGGCAAGCCGGAGAACCAGTTTGCATTTAACGGAGAGGCCAAGGACAGAGAATTTGCTCACAGGGTCAGTGCCTCTCAGCCTCTCAAGCATGTTTGTGTTCTTGTTACAAGGCTCGCAACTTTACTCCTATTCTTTTTTTATTTTGTCAAACATTTTTTTGGTGTATAGCATGGCAAGTTAGAATGTGTTAGTAAGTATGATAGGATTGTATGTATTTTACTCTAGATATCCCATTTCACACTAAATGCTTGAATTGGGTAGTGTTCATGTTTTATCCAAATAGATTAATGTATTCATTTTTGTATCTAGATATTTTGTTGAGAGGAATGGTTATTGTGTCACTTGAATGATGTGATTAGTATGTAGCACATCTGAGAAAGGCAGTCTTCTTTATCTTCAACTGATTCATTCTTTGCTTGAGTGTTGAGTCTTCACCTGACTAAAGTAATCATTAGACCTACAGATGCTAATTGACAGGAACATGTTCATAATGATATTTATTAATTAGTTTGTGAATGCCAATCAAGATAGCTCCATAATATACAAAATTTACGAAGTCTACACACCAAAGTTAGTGAGTGAAGATAGTAAGGAGTCTTTTTTTACTACACCAGGTGATCATGGAGACCCACGAGTCCTGGCAGCACCTTGTGGATGGCACCTCCGAGGCTGGTGGACTGAGCACCAGCTGTGTCACCGTGCAGAACGCCAAGACCAAGCTGTCCCACGCAGAGGCTGAGGAGGTGGTTAGCAAATCCCCCGAGACAGGTCCTGGCCAAGCTGTAGATCCCAAAGGTGAGTTGTGAGGCTGCACACGACTTTTATTGTATTATATATATATATATATATATATATATATATATATATATATATATATATATATATATATATATATATATATATATCTCTCTCTCTCTCTCTCCTCTCTCTCTCTCTCTCTCTCTCTCTCTCTCTCTCTCTCTCTCTCTCTCTCTCTCTCTCTCTCTCTCTCTCTCTCTCTCTCTCTCTCTCTCTCTCTCTCTCTCTCTCTTTTGTTTTGAGTGTTGGTTGCCAGTACAAACCACCACCACCACCACCCCTACTCCCACCACACAGGGGGAAACAGGTTTAGGTTTTTAGGTTTGGCAGACAGAATTAATGGGTCTTTTTTTTTTCTTCTTTTTTTAATGGTTCGAGTAGAGTAGTAATGTGTAAGTAGTTGTGTGTGTGGCTCATGGCATTAGGGAGTTCTTGCATGACCTTTAACTTTTGACTTTTGTATTGGTGTTGTGTTGGCTCCTGAATCCTGACCATCCTCACCCCACCCCATCCCACCTCATCTCACACTGACTGCAAACTATCTACTGTGAGGATGTGTAATAATTGCCTCGTTCAAGGACCCTCAAAGTTCAAGGTTAAGATTTGCTAAAATTCAGGTACTACATAAAGATTAAGAATTGGTTGGGGTAGTCAAGGCTAAATAGATGTGAAATTTTCTTGTGGTTTTGGTATTTATATTAATTTACGAATTTTGATTTATGTAGTTGTGTTTAAATCAGGAGTCTGTGTACCACTGAATATGAATTTTTAGTCCTTAATATTCCAAAACAAAGCTGAACTTCTACATTACAAAATATTTAACAATTTATTATCACTAAAATTGAGGCGTGTAAAACATTATATTCACAAACACAAGTGGCATGTTATATGTTTTTTTAATTTTTTTTACCATTCTACATCATGCTTCCAATGACGTCTTCCTCTTTATCTTTGTACATCTGCTAGCATAGAAAGCACAACTTAAATGAAAGCCAAAGACGGACATCATATCTTGTCTCATAAACTTATTTTCAGTTCTTAAAAAATGTATATACTGTAACCTTGTCATTTAAACGCAGAATCCAAGCCGTTTTGTGTTCATGATGCGATGAATTGTCATGTGATCGATGGCACGTGACCCTTTGTGTTAAGCTTCCCTTTGTGTGCATCTTATTCATGTCCACTTAACAGTGAATTGGCTTAAGAGGATTTAAATATCAACAAATGTTTTTGTTCTCTTTTCAGTTGACTTGTGGCATTATGTAGCACTCAAGTGACTGCATTACACACCTAAGCCTCATCTGTGACTTCAGACTCAGCCGGCATGTTGGAGCTCCTTCATTTGCATGGAATAAAGTAAGACTGGAAGAAAATACAAACTGGAGATTGTTTCTGTTTGTCGGTGAAACATTTATTTTTGGTTTCATTTTTTCGGAATCTTATTTTATTTCAGTTGTACAAATTTATACGGAAAATAGCTAGGGAAAATGTTATTATTTATGTATTTATTATACATGGCTGGTATGAGGCTATTGTTAATGTGTTAAAACCTCTATGGCATCGAACAAGAATGTTTAGATTACTCCCACTTTTCTTGCCCTCCCTCATTGTGGTTTGTCTCAAACATGCCAAGTTTGAGTGTAGTTTAATAATTCTGAAAGTGCAGCTCGAAGCAGCCAATTGTGGAATAATATTTTAGTGCAAAGCATAAACCTCTTTTTCAGAAAGAGTATGGTAAGCACAACATAAAAATCCTAAGGTATTACAAGCTTAAGAAATGTTGGTTATGTGTTGAACAATACATAATAATGCATCTTTTTCAAGACGAGAGAAACAAACAATTCATGTCAAAAACAAACATTTTATTTCACTTCAGCAACATTGTTCTTCACTCATTAAAACAAGTACCACAACCAAATTCATTTAACATCCACAACCCACACACACTCAAGTCACAAATACTGAAGCTGTCTTTTAACTACATGACACAAAGCAATACGCTACTGAACTAAACTAAGCTGTCTATTGTCTCCCCAAATCCTTTAACATTAGAAGTCACCAGACAGTGACATGATCTTACAGTCCTCAACAGTAGTATCTACACACACACACATGCTCTTTGACAAGCATTTGCCACATGGATAAAAATAGGATAATATCTTTAACAAACTTTTCCCATACACGAAACTCTTACTTAACAACTATACAAAGCAAATCTCAGCCTAAATCCACTATACCAGAAGGACACTTTGTACAAGACATCACTTTGTGTATGTAAAGTCTGCTGACGTCACCTGGTTCTGAGTTACACATGCGTCAAGATCATTGGTCCTGTAATGTGCATGAGACTCTACAGGTTTGTCAATGTACGGAAATCTGTACCGTGTATACACTCCTATACACTCCACAAATATCAAAGCAAACAGTCATCCAATAATTTAGTAATTGAAACACTAAAAAGAAAAATAATTAACTATTTGGCTATAAAAGTTATATACATGAACATCCGGGAATATATATATATATATATATGTACATATGTATACACAGGCTTGTTTATATACATTATATATAGATATAATATATAAAATGGTATACATATATAAAAATGTTGGGCGTTAATTTTGACAACTTTACGGCTAGACGAAGCTCCCTTACATTCTATCTTTAGTCTTTATATCCACCTTAACACCACTGGCAGTTTAGTCTGCTGGTTGAAGGCAGTCACACAGCAACTGCACCTTCCCTTATCCAATGTCTTTAACTCATTAATGGCAGTCAAATCTGGTTGTTTGAGGACCGGTCTAGATCACGTGTCACCGTTACTGTGCTCCAAGGCTGGAGGCAAACTCTGAAAAAACACCAAAAATTAGGAATGGTCGGATTACCAATGTTATGGGCATCTATTAAATAATTACTTGATTAAATGTGTTCAATTAAATAATTCAATAAATTACTTCCAAAGGAAGCTTAGCTTAGCTGCAATAATGCCTCAACATCAGCAAAATTATGGGAAATTGGAGAAAGAGAAAAGCTAGTAGCAAAGGTAAAATAATGAAAGGTTTTCAGTCAGCCTGGTATATAGATTGATAAGCAAAGAAAAACTTCAAGGATAATGGTATAAACATTGATTTAAAAAAAAAAAAAAACGTTTAGTCAAAGAAAAAGTATATAGTATGGCTTTGATGTATCAAAATTATGCCAATGCAACACTAAAAAAAAAAATGTATCTAAGTTAACATCAACAACTAGACACAGTTAATCCACACTGAACACCCTTACATATACAACTTTACTGGGAATCTAGGTAGGATATATCCATAGTTTTGTACTGCTTGGATAACTAACATGAAAGGCAGACAGACTACCACATATATTGATTAGTTAGATAAATCAACAAATTGTCACTCAAGAAACGGATGTAGCAAAGCAGCTTTAGGAGGCAACAAACTGGAAGGGAAGGGAAGGGAGGAGAGGGAAAAATTACAAGTGTGACTGTTGCAAGCTGCCACTGCAACACCCACTCTGGTAATACTGGATTCATATTCTGCATACACCAAAGGGTTGACATGGACTCAAAATACACATAAATTAGCCTGTTTTCGTTATGGCTAGTGTTAGTAAGGCTCAAGAAAGCCATAGCATACAAATAGAGAGATAAAGAGTACCTGGTTCTTATATAAACATCACTAGGTCCTTACTCTTAGCATTTTCAAAGATTGTGTTGATGCTGGTGAAGACATCCTCGGCAGGACGCGAGGCATCCACCCACCTGTGGATGCCTGCCGTGGAGAGGATAGGAAGGCACTTTATAACTGCACTTAGTACTCCTTCATGGACACCACCACCACCACTTGTATCGGATAAATGAGTGCTAGCAAAATTATATGTAAGCCAGAATAACACCAGTAACGACAACATATTTTAGGAGAACATTGGTTGAGATGAAAAAATTCAGCCGGTTACTGTATGACAACAAAATACAAAAAATCTCACCCAAGATTAAAAGATAGAAGTCATCCAGTATATTAGTGATATGTTATCTGACTCAGTTACTCAAGATAAGATATACCTTCAAAATAGTACTTCATGACAGTTTTCAGATCAACTCATGAAAGTTTTTAATACACAAAATACACTCAATGGTCAGCAGAGTTTTGTTTCACGTTCCAGCACTATTTCCTACCTTTTTTGCTGTAGTAACTGACGAGTGGTTTGGTCTGCTCATGGTAAGCCCCTAACCGTCTCATCAATACTTCAGGCGTGTCATCAGACCTCCGGATCAATGGTTCTCCGGTCTCCTGTAGTTCATAATAAGGTTAACATGTTAGTATCTATACCAGTTAATTTTACTCCCATACTATGATGTGTAGAATAAACTGTTATTATAAATCATATTATAGTTTTATCTTTTAGAAGAACTAGATGATTGGAGTCAAGGAAGAATTCATGAAAGAGAATGATTTTAAGGAATAGTATTCAGAATGAAGTGACAGCAGCCGTACATCATCCTTCATGGGGCTCTTGGGTGGATAGAATTCCTCGTGGTAGGAGCGGCCTGAAGATGGATGGAAGAGCCGCCCAGTGATCCGCCGCACCAGCAGGTTGTCATCGATGCCAAACTCCACGACAGAATCCAACTTTTGTTTACGGGTTTCCAGCATCTCGTCCAACTGTGGCAAATAAAGAGCCTCGTCAGAGTATGTTTCACTATACTCAACTTTATAATGAAACCAACATCTTTTTTTTTTACATATTTTTGTTGTCCCTTAGCCAGTACCCTTTTAATGTATATATATAAAAAAAAATTGGCTAACATATCAAAGGAATTTCTGAGATTGCTACCAAAACACATTGGAATCAAAATACTTAATAAAATCACACCATTTACTACAATACACTAACTCACCTTCTCTGCTTGTGCAACTGTGCGGGGAAAGCCATCTAGGATAAAGCCATTCTTGCACTCCGGCTTGTTGAGGTTCTGCTCAATCATGCTCACCACCAGCTCATTGCTAACCAATTTCCCTGAAAGCAACAAACCACAGTATAAAAATGAATGCAGCAATACGTGATAAAGAAAATATAAATGTTGCTTTCATATTAGTATCATTATAGCTGATAGGCGTAATATATATCAATCACAAGACAATGGCAAAAAATGTTGAAAAATAAAGTAAGGACAATTAGATTTGATTATGTCTGAAAACATTGCAACACACTCCTACCTGGCACATACAATCTCCTAACTATTAGGAGCATTAAAAAAAAAAAAAAAAAAAAAAAAAAAAAAGTGCATAGTATAACAAACATCAGATTAATTCAAAACACATCAACATCTATCAGAAAAAATTAGTTGTCCAAAATTGTGATTAAAGAAACGAATATTTACCGGTACTACCTTAACCTGAAGGTTATGCCGGCTTATATACACTAGTTTGATTGGAAAGACAAGGTAAGAAGGAAGAAAAATATCACACGGGCTAATGAATAAGAACCGGTGGTAGAAATCTGGCAGGTGGTGGTGGTGGTGAGTACCGCTACACACCTGCTAACATACACCTACACACCTGCATCCATGATCGTCTTGAGTTCCTTGCCTAGACTTGACCCTGAGGCCACCTCCGCCCTTAGCAGATCCCCCGTGGCCAGGTGACACACACAGTACCGATTTTTCAACCTAGGGGCCTGGGGAGGAAGGAAAATCAGGAAACACACACACACACACACGGTACTCTTACATAATAGGAAGGATATAATATGAATCCAATATGACTGTGACTCTAACCTGCGTGCCCTTGCCGGATCCTGGAGGACCTAGTAGGATAGCATTGATTCCTCCACTACTGCAGGAGGAAGCAGGAGAAGGCGCCGGGGAAGCTGCATTAGGAGCCATGCTGCACTACTGCCTCTTCACTGAATCCCACTGAGACTGACTACTGACCACACCGGCTTGACTCGGCTACTGAACCTTTAAACACCATCCAAACCCTTTAATACAATCCACATTTACTTAAGGGATCCAAGCGTACTACTAACTATCTTTCTTCCTCTGTTGCGTTTTGACATATCAGCTTAGCTTCCTGCCATCAGCTATAATAACGTCACCACTTTATAACGTAGCAAACATAACTCCTAATCTCCTATAAAAAAAGCAGTGTTAATAACGTAAATCACACTTGTCTAGCTGCAGGAAGGAGTAAAAACAACACTAACCAAACAACACACTTTAACATGCCTCATAGTCACCTCCACGCCTGCCACTGCATCACGGGGATAACTAATACTTTACAAGCCTCATAGTCTAGTTATCTATCATAAAGTCTTTGCTGGCGATAAAGATAAGGTTAATCTGGGCCATGAAATGCAGTATAGGACTCCCTGGCTAAGGACGGGACTACACATTCCCAGGAGAGGAGATTGCTCAACAGAGTCTCACCAACGTCCCCACGGCCTTCCTTCTGTCCTCCTTAGCTCCTCATTTATTGCAGATGCGAAGAGGCAAGGAGAAGAACAAATATGCACTTTTCTATACCTGATACCCAGGAGTGCAAAGAAGATAATGGAAGCACCTATGTAGTGAGTATAAAGAGTGTTATGTTAAGTGCGCTGATTTTTGCTACTATCTGTTCCTCTATTTATGTTATTACGTTGTCTCTGATTACATGTATTCTAACCGCCATGAAACTGATAAGGATTCTAATTTCAAGCTTCACTATTAAGCTGATATTAGGTGATATGATATGGTTTAGAGGGAGGGAGGTGTAAGGGAAGGTGTGTGAGTAAGCACCTGTCATTCACACCTGTCACACCTGTCACTCACTGGATGAAATTATTATGTCTTGTATCTTAACTTTCATACTCTATTATAATCCTAAATCGCCTTTGGGGGATCTAGCTTCATGTAAACAAATGATTAGATAACCAATTAATAGCCATTGCAGGAGGAAAAGTTGATAATAATAATGAAATTAGTTTAGTTTGTGGTGGTGTTATGTTACTCTTTCCATCTCACTCACATATTAGGTAGTACCACATATTGATATTAATTTTTTTCAGTTTGTTGACATGTTAAATTTGATTAGTTAGTTAGTTAGGTTTGGTTTGATTAGATACTGGCCCTTCCCTTCCTGTACTATTAAATTTGATGGTTACTGTTAATAATTATTTACAACACACTAGAACTACCCCAATTTCTTCTGTTTGTTGACATGTTAAACTTTCTTCTTTGGAATTTGAAGGGATCGTGTTTTGTTAAATTTGATGGTTAGGTACTGGCCCCTCCTTCCCTCCTTCCCTGTATTGTTAATTTTGACAGTGAATATTAACATTGACTTACAACTCACTAAATCTACACTAATTTCTTCACTTTGTTGACATGTTAAATTTGATGGTTAGGTAATGGCCTTCCCTCCCTTTCCCGTTAGCTTTGATGGTAACCGTTAATGATGATTTAAAACACACTTAAACTATCCCAGGAACTCATTAAGATATAAGTTTACGAATATAGAACATTAATAGTACTAAAACATTGCCTTACTAGTCTTATTGCTTCCTTTTTTTCTATATTAAAAGGATACTGGCTAAGGGATAACAAAAATACTTTTTAATAAATTCCGCTTGTCGTTGAATCCTGTAAAGAGGATAGTAGGAGAAATAGAAGCAAGGGGTGGAGGTCCAGTTAACATTACTAGTGTCATTGCTCTCTGCTTGAGTTGCTTTCACTAAGGTTAACTTTCAAGTACTTTTCAGTCCTCTTGGCTTACAGCAGCTGGTTAGCTATGGAATTTGAAGCTATTTTTCTTGAGTTAGTACCTTGTTGAATGGAATTAAATTGTTTGTGTGAATGTATATATATTACTCTGTCTGTTCCACTAGACCTGGCCAGGATTTTTTTCATAACTGATGTTTACTTAGTTAACATAACCGCACCATAACCTTGTAAGTAACCAGTAATTCATTATGATTTGCCCACACTGGTGTGATTGTAAGTCCTATCCAAGCCCTGCCATATTATTGTTGTTGCTTGGTTCACTTACAACCGTAATTAGAAAAAAAATTTAACCTAACTAAACGTAGCCTCACGGACATGAATTTAGATGTTAACGGGGTTGTCCTGATCAGAATGGTGTGTCCCTGTGGATTTAGATTCAGTTAGGCAGTATTGAGAGTATTCCCTCATTCTTTACCTTGATATTGGTTTCTGCACATTACTTCCTTTACTAACTTACTTCTAATTGCATTTGTGTATACCTCTAGTTTTGCCTTAATTGTGCACAGCATTATTATAAAGATTTTCCCAGTGGGCTTCACCCCTTCAATCCCCCGGGATTATATTGCAGACAAATAGTCACTCATAAAACTGATTAATGAATTGTTTTTATTTACGAGTGTTTTTTAAAGAACGTAACTCATTCGTAAATTGCTGTTTGCCTGTATACCAACCCCAACCAATAACTTGCTAGTCTCACGTTACAATAAAAAAGGCTTCAAATAGTGTTTGTACATACAGGTGATATTGAAAAAAAATGTATGGTAGCTTAAGTAATTAAGCTGTAGAATATAATGTAGCAACAGAAAAAAAACCTGTAGCTGGTGATTTTTATTCAGTTGAGGAAGGTGTCAATATTTGTGTTTGGGTAACATTATTCTAGGAGGAGAAAGGTGCAAGGTCCAACACTAACACTCACCTTCCTTGGCAGGCCTACAACATCCATATCAATGGGGTGTTCCACTGTACAATGCGGTACAGGCAGCTCCACAGCCTGCATGAACAGCTCAAGAAGGACTTAGGGGGCTCCACCCTGCCCCCTTTTCCTCCAAAGAAACTCCTGCCCTTGTCACCCACACAGACTGAAGAGCGCCGGGCCACCCTAGAAAAGTACATCCTGCAGTGTAAGTTGTGTTGCATCAGGTGATGCCGGGACTGTGTGCTGTTGGAAACATTATATTTTTTATTTTATGCTATTGGAGAACCGGCCAAAGGCAATATAAAGCTTTGTAAATAAAGCCCACTTGTGATTGCTGGTTCCCTAAAGAAAAAAAGGAGTAATACAAAAAAGGGAGGCCAAATTAGGGTTGCAGATGTCTTGATACTCCTCCTTTGAATGAGTTCAAGTGTTACACAAAAAGTTTAGTCTAGTATTATTGTTTGTCATGAAATGTCTTTTTTTGCATAATCGTTTTTCAGCATTTTTATGATAAAGAAATCACTGATGTCTGTTTGTGTTGGCGTTGACAGTAAGCCAAGACCCCAGAGTGCTCAATAATGACGTCTTCAATGGATTCCTTGTGTTTGCTCAAAATGAAACCCAGCGGGCGGGAGGAGGGCAAGATGAGGTGCCCATTGACATTTACCTCACAAGTGGCCAGAAAGTGACACTCACCATCCCAGCCACACTGCAGACGGATGACCTGCTGGAGGTGGGTTATACCACACCAAAGCTCCCGGCTTTACCCTTCTGATAGTGTATTATAGTTTGATTGGATACCTCAGATTAGTCTTAGATAAACTGGAACAAGATTACTTTAAATTTTATGTCATTTTGAATATTATCACGGTATTTTTGAGGTGACTTATTTTGTTTCATCAATAAAACATGTCGTGTAGATATAACTAATTTTTGAATTTTTGTTTTCAGAAAGTGTGTAATCAGATACACTTGCCAAATGAAATGGTGTATTACTTCGCCCTTTTCCTGGTTAAGAAAGAAGAAAGTGATCTAAATGGTAAGGAGATATAAGATATGTACATTTTTAGATGATTGAAGACTTTGTGTTTGATTTTGTCATTTAAATGTAGTAATGACATAATAGATTTATGTCTTGAATACCAGAGGTGGGCGCGATTCGAAAAAATTGAAGTCCGATTAGCGATTACCGATTCTCCAGTTCGTCAAGTCCGATTCGATTATCCGATTCGGTTGCCAAAAAATCTAAGTCCGATTAGCAATTATCCGATTTCGATTAAAGTTTTTAAAAGCGATTCGATATTTTAAAAAGCGATTCAATGTTTTTAAAGCTATTTTCAATGTTTCTAAAGGGAATTTAATGCTTTTTTGCCCTAGCAGCAGCACAGCACTTCCTCTCACGACGACTGTCTCTAAACTGGTGCGGCGCGTCACTTAACCGATGAGACGCGTACGAAAAACCAGAACTTAACACGTATTATACCAACTTTATACTTGTAAAATATAACCTTTTTATTATAATTTATATGATTTAATAATTAATCATGATATTTTGCGCATTATATTATAGAGAAAATACTAAAGTGTGAATAGAATAAAGCTAAAAATATAGAAAAATTTATTAAGAAACTGCTATTGCGAAAATACAAAGACGACGTCGACCTGGATTAATCGCAAATCGCTTTAAATTTTCGGCAGTCCGATTGCGATTATCCGATTCGTTTGACGGGGGTTAGTCCGATTCGATTATCCGATTCGAAAATGCGAGTCCGATTAATCGGATAATCGGATAATCAGACTTCCGAATCCAATTGCCCACCTCTGTTGAATACATAGTAAGGTAAGATTGAGGTGGTTTGAAAAAGTTTTGTGAAAAGATTTATGAAAGTTGTTTTACCTGTTTTTCAGTATCAAATACCTAATTTTGTTTTAATGTTGCAGTTGTCAAGCGGCTGCAAGACTTTGAGAGTCCTTATATATCTCAGAGATGCATGAAAGGTCTGCATAGAATAATGTTGAGGAAGAAGTAAGTCACCTTAATTACACTTGTCTTAAAGAACTTGCATATGTTTGAATTTGAACTCACAACTAGAAATTTGTATCATTCTTGCATGCATATTTGAATCCAAGCACTGAAATATATTCTCACTTCAAACAGTATTCTTCAGCGAGTGTTGTATTTGTTGTATTTTCAGTTACTGGGATCCGAGTATTGACCAGCAGGTGATGGGGGATCGTGTGGGGCTGAACCTATTGTATATGCAAACTGTGCAGGATGTAGAGAGAGGTTGGATCCTCACCAACCATGAGATTCAAAGACAACTCGCAGCCCTGCAAGCAAAAGGAGCAAAGAAAGAGGTATTCTAAAGACGGCAGATTGAGGGAAGGAGAGTAATCACCTTGTCTTAGCTACCCGCACTAAGATGGATATGAACTAGGTATATAGATAGATATATAGTAATAGAGTGATGTTGTAGTAAATGGTGTGTTGTGTTGCAGTATCTGGAGTTGGCGAGAACACTGAAATACTACGGTTACCTGCAGTTCCAGTCTTGTATGTGTGACTTTCCCAAACCTGAGACCTCAGTCCTCATTAGTGCTGGGAACAAGGAACTTAATTTCAGGTTGGTGGCTTTTGACGACCAACAAC
>JAXIVD010003768.1:30000-42580 GCA_036785275.1 Cancer borealis
TTGCCCGTGCCAATGAGATCAACGGCCCGGCACACGCAGCGTTGTGCAGCTGTGGCCAGGAACAGGTGTTGAACTTTTGGCACAGAAGTGACTAGTGTTCATTGGAAGGTGTATTTCTGTGCCAAAAATGAGCCACTGTTTCATGTCATGGGTTTGGAACCTTATTGTTTAACCCAAATATTATTAATCATATCCCTACATCACTTACCTTAGGTGGTCTGTTTAAAATATTCCACAACGGTGTTCTCCAAATGGTAATATCTTAAATATTATGCCATAGTATCTATGATATAACAGTTTTGTTTATTAAAGTGGTGCTGGGGTCAGATAGCTATAACCTCTGAATCCAATCTATTTCAGAATCTTCTTGTGTACTGATTTGGTTGTGTTCCAATACTTAAATTTGTGTGTAAGGGAAGGAAAGAATTCTGTACGTATGACTTTACGGACAATAGAAACAATAGCGTCTTGTACAGGTACTGAACCATTTATCCGACTTCAAGAAAATTAGAATTACCAGAAATCCAGTTATTTTTTAAACTGGTCAGTCCTCGTAGTAGCTTTGCAGGATTACCAAGGTCAATAAAGGTGCTTCAGTAGTGAGGTGATTAGGGTGTGGAGGAGTTTGTTGTTTTTAAATCTACCATCTATGATATCAAGAAACTGAAGGATTAGATACTTAACTTGTACAGTGATAGTGGATAGATGGATTACAATTTTGGTCTTTATTTTCATTGTTTATTCTATATTTTAAGTATATATTATCAAGCCGGGATCTAAAACACCAGAAAATCCTGAAATCCAGGTGACCTTCGGATAAATGTTTCAGTATTTGTATTTGTTCACGGTTATTATCTAGCTTGTGCTTATGTGGGAATAGTGGATTATTGTCTATGCCTCGTGTGATAAAAACTCAAATTGTAACATTATTTTCAAATCTGAATGAATGGTCTTCCCTCCCTCTTGGATCATAACAATTTTGAGAAGCATAGTAGATGGGAGTGAACCTAAATGACATAGCTTTTATTATGAATTTAATTTTTATATTGTGTTGCTAATTTCTCAAATTGCCAGTTAATTCAGTGATGCTTTAGTATCAATTTCAGTCAGTAGTGGCCATTACTAAGAGTTCAAGTCTGAGTATTAACATTCTTCTCTTTGTCGTAAAAAGAAAACTGATAAATCTTGTAGGAAATGAGATGTGTGAACTTACCTTCCTCTGCTATCAAGTACACATTACATACCATCCCTGTCACCTCACCTCACCTCACCTCACCTCACCTCACCTCACCTCACCTCACCCCACCCTGTACCATGCATTCACTCACCCACACATCAGGACCATTCAATCCTTCATCATCTCCTTCCTCATGTTATTTTTCGACTTATGGTTCTATTTCTTCAATCCCTTTAATTCACCTCATGTCTGATACGATACATTTATTATTATTGTTTTTTCATCATGCCTTTATGCTTGAGATTTTTCATAAAACTTCACTTGAAATATTTAGCCAATTTAGATTTGTGCTAGACCTTGGACATAATGATATATTCCACATCATAAACATTTTTAATCACTATGATGTATTTAATCTCATGCTTGAGTCTTATTTACATAATTACTTATACTTGTGGTCAGGCATGCCAATATTCCCTTCACTGACCAACATTATCCTTGTATTGGGGGAAGGATCTTTAAAGGCCCGGCGAGTTGTTCCGACGTAATGACTGATGCAAACAAACAACACTGCTCAGTGTGTATTCATAATTGTTATGTTCACTTGATCAGTTCCATCATGCTTCATGTGTGTTTGAATTTTTGTTTAAATCCCCGAGTTTATTATGTATTACCCAGAGTGAATGCAGGCAATGATGCAAAGTGCATTGTTGGGCAGTGAAAGGGAGAAATATGCATGATGCAATTGCACTTTTAAGTATTGAGAGAATGAAGTTCACTGCATGATAAGAATGCAGAAGGGTTAGTAGATGCTTAGTGATGCATTGTAATTAATTTATTAATAGTAAAGCTTTCTTGCATTAATAAAAAGTAGATAATAGCTCAAGCTGCCACAAGATGATAGTCCAAAAAGGTGTGGGACTAAATTGTCCAATACATATGATTTAATCCGTGCAGTGTAAGCTCATGGGAGGAAGGAGTCAGTTCATGTCTGATAACAACAATACATGTTATATTTTCCAAAATAGTAACCATTCACATATATTAATAAACAAATATCTTTCAGACTCATTAATTAAAAAAAAAAAATGTAATGTTTATAAGTTGAGTTGGAGGCAATGGGAGACAATTGTTACTTTGATTACATAGGGAAGTGCTACACATTTGTTTGCATTAACGTGTGCATGAGGACACTCGGCATGCATTAGACAGGCTGTTATAATCTTGTCTGGGAGCTTCTAGATTATTTTGTTAGTCATAACGTATCATATACATAGTACATAATAGAGTATGATATACCTGATAATTATACATGGCTATTTTTGTATCTAGGAAATTTGCATGAATTTAGCGTGACATTTTGGTGTCTACAGTAATTAGTAATATTCTCAAGCGATAATATGGGGATTACCAATATATATTTACACACACACACACACACACACACACACACACACACACACACACACACACACACACACACACACATACACACACTTTCATTAGCATGGGGATGGGTTTGCTCAAAAATACATGTGGGTTTCAAGATGCTGCGAAGATTAAAAGTCCAACTGAAGGAAAAAGTTGGAGCGAAACTTTATACCTTGTAAATTTATTAATATTTTTCTTTTTATTTGAGTTTCATTATAAGGCTCTTTGTTTTGATTTACAACTATGGGGAACTTGTGCACTTGATTTTACCAGTGGCCAATATTATGAACAACACTAGTGCTCAATTTACCTGAGAGTGGTGGGTGGGACGTGGCCGGCCGGGTGGGTGGGTGGGTGTGTCTGTCTGTCTGTCGCGTACACTTGACACATTTCACAGCAATATAGGTATACGGCGTGACTGTCATCCTCTGATTTTATTTTATTGTTTACATGACTCTATGTTATGTGATTTATCATATTTGCATGTTATGTGTTTGGCTTGTGATCCATATAATGTATTTGGTTATTTTATTTTTTATTTTTATTGATTTATTTTTTTCTGCTGATTCTGTTACTATAGTACTTGTTTGTTCTTATGTTGATGTTGATGTGAGCGCTTCTGACGTATTATTTCCTATTATATTTAGTGACGGAAATGATTATTTAGCGTGTGGTCATAATTACTTCTACTATATTCGTGTTTTGAATATATTTATATCCTGAGTGCTTTTTGCTCTCGGTATCGATGAGCTGCTAGTGATTACAGACAAACAAACAATGGGGCCGGGAAGGGAAAGCTACACCACCCACAAGGTCTGAATTTATCCTTAACACATTTATTTTGTGTCACTTCATTCTAAAGGTAATACGAGGTTGAGGTTACGTAGCGACATTATTTCCATATTGACGAGTGACAGTGGGTGGTGAAAGTGGTGTACAATTGGCTACAAGTTGCAATGTATTCTATCTTACTTTTGAATGGCACACGTAAAAGGGAGGATATATAGTTATGTTATTATGTGGATGATTGTAATTGTGGGGATTGGGATGAACAGTCGGCTAAAGAGAAGCATCTTTATCCATATGACTGGAACAACTTGCTCTATGTAAGGAGTGTTTGGTGCATGATTAAGTATGTGGGAAATTATAGGCTGACATTAAACACCTTGAGTTCCTAAAGGGTGCAGGTGATGATGCTATTCTTTATTATTACTAAACTAAAGTCATGATTTCAGTTATGTATTGTGCTATGTCACTTGGATGGTGTGTGGATGCGTTCATTGATTACCACTGCATCCACTATCATCCACTTTCAGGAATTGTATTGAAGATAAACACAAAGTCAACATGAATCCACAAATTTCCCTAAGTAACATCTACGCTTGATCGCTGAGCTGATAGATTGCCTGAAATACAGTAGTAGTATTGAAGCTTGGCTCCTGCTTGGCTGTGTTACAAGACTTCATTGTGAGGTCATCCTTCTAAAAAAATACAAGTATGGGAAAATATCCTTCGGTGTTTAAAGAAGTGTGTTCATCAACTAATTATTATTTGCGACACATACTGCACCAGGTTTAGGAGTGTGTGAATGCATACTATTGAGTCCTAATGGTGTATTGCAAACAGGATCAAGAGCAGACCGAGTTGCATTGGTAGCTCTTTATAGGCTGTTTGGTGCTTGTGTTGCTGCAAGACTGAGAGGAAAGTCTGGATGACTGGGGTGTATAGTGTTGAGTTTGTGGTGTAGAAGAAGAGGAAGGTGTGTGACAGGACCTGACTCCCTCATATTCTCTCCAGTTGACTTAGCTGTTTGCTACTTAGAGAATGACAACATACACATGATTTTTGAGTAGTGTGTACAGTGGTGCATCAAGTTTTGGTGGCATCTTGGTTCGCAGATCTGTGTTTTGTGATAACTCCAAAATATTTCACGCATAGACTTTTCCCGAAAACTATTTGAATTTTGCAATTGTTTTTATCCATTGCTAGTCTGATTTTTCAATATGGTAATACAGTAGTAGCTAAGTTGATTTGATGCAGTGGGATGGGCAGCTTGGTTTTTGAGCATAAAGCAATTTAGTTTCGGTAATCAAGCAATCCTCAGGCTGCACCAACACTACTTCTCAGATCCCTTGGGGGAAAATACGATAGTACTGTTCTTAGTTTGAACGACCGTTTCATTGCCGACTGACAAAACCTACATAATTTCATTGCCACTCGGATAGATTGTGAAAGCACGCCTTAGATGAATATACTTGTCATTGTATGATGATAAATTTATTTTAATGAAATTGAAGTAACAAGATAACTCTTTGAGAGTAGCATTGGCTTGAATTGTTCTCAACATAAGATCTATGCTGTAACTCGTTGAATAATTTTTCATGCATTTTTTTGCAGAACCAATTTATCAAAACTTGAAGCATCAATGTTATGCTGGAGAGATGGTGTGTGGGAAGGAAAAAATTAAGCTATAAAGCTAACTTTGAGAATCATAGACGACATGATTGAACATTAATTTTTGAAAAATATCTTGCTTAATTTATTGTGTAAATCTTGCAAAAATTAAGCGAGGAAAATGTGTAGATATATGTTTTTTTTTTTTTTTTTCTATTAGATTGAACAATTAGAATTAATCTTATTTATTATGTACATATTATTTTTTAGAAAATTAAATATAGTCAATGAAAACTTGAAAAGACTGTAATTAAATTTGTTATTAATTAGTTATGGTATTAAATGTCTAGGAGTTGTTTGAAGGCAGTTTGAGGTGGTTGGGTAGGCGGTAGTAGAGTGGCTAGCATTCAGGCATGCGTACCTAGGGTCCCGGGTTCGATCCCCTGATATCTGCTGGGCACTTTTCTTTCTTTGGTATTACCGCCGAGTGGCCAAAGATTACCCAAATTGCTGCCATATTGTCCTCAGACGGGACTTATAATGTTATATGCATTTGAGGCTGTAGCAGCAATAAGCCTCTCGGTCTCAACATATTTAAGAGAGAACGTAAACATTCAAGGCGTCACTATAAAAGATCTAAGCCTACGCCAAGTAACAGGCAAAAGGCAGTCCATCTTCGCCTTCATAAAAAGCCTACTGGTGCCAATGGTTTCTGATGTAGAAAAAAAAAGGTAATGAGTGTGTGAATGAGGGGAATTTTCATCTGTTTAATGTATTCCTAATTTGTGCCATTCTTTTGCAAACTACTACCCTAGTTTAGGTTGGGATGGAGGTGATAGTGTATTTCTGAAGGGATGAAATTTGTTGAGGTTGTTGTGTGTTATGAAAGTTGTATGCATAGTGGTTTGTAAGCTTGTGATTTCCCAAGTTTTAAGCTTTTCTTGTTTTGCTCATTGAGTTATATTATTATTAAGCATAAAAATATATTTGCTTATTAGTTGTTTTTCCTTTCATTATTGAAAATTTTAAGAAATTATGGCCTATTGACAAACTGAATTACAATGAAATTCACAAATAATCAAATGCTTTCAAATATTTCAAGATTTAATTAAATGGGCATTTTATCAGTATTAGTAATCACAAAGATAATAATGATGAAAGACATAATGATAATGTTGAAATGTCACCCAATGTAATGTGTACCAAAAATAATTGACATTTCAATATCCAGCTTCGTAGAGACTGCAATTGTTATATATAATTACTGTTAATTTTGTTACTTGAAAAATCCAATTATGGTTATAATGTTTTAATTTCATTCCATGTTTTTAGTTCAGAAACCAGGTTATGGCATATATCAGAGAAGTCATTAAGTAAATAGAATATTGTAACAACTATGTTTTCAATTATATTTCATAATGTTATCTTAAAAATACTTGGTTTCTAATGTCAAGTGTTCAAATTATACAACCCATTTGATTTACATAAATTTCTTTATTATAAAAATAATGTTTTGCTTTTATGAATCATTGCATTAATCCAATATCCTCATGATAGTATAGTTACACCTTGTATTACACATATAAACACAATTTGATTTATGATAGCTCGTTGAAAAACCAAGGTTTATAATTTGAAGAATTGTATTGTAAAACATGTATTACATTTTATGAATAATGGCCAGCTGTTGGTGCGAATATTTGTCCTCAAGACCACCTTGTTTATAGATGAGCCACACTTCTAGGTGGTGCATCTCATGTTTAGGGTGGAGGAGAGGAGCCTGTAAGACAAGCATCCAAGACTGTGTTGGGGCAGAGTGGTGGTGGTGGGCTGAGGCACTTGAGGCCTTGGTGGTGTGGTGGTGATGGTGTGTTGTGGTGGTGAGCTGAGAGGTACCACACCGGGAACATGCTTCTTGTATTATTGTCAAATATTTCAAATTACTCCACAAAAAATATTTTGATGTACTGAATGTGTATTAGATAAAGCAATTCTTACTTTCAACCAAATAGTTAAAATGATTGGCTGATATGTAGCAGATATATTTCTTATTGATAATGTGTACCAAATTCCAATCAATGTTATCAAATGATAAATTATATTTTTGTACTAAGAACCTATTTTTGCATTTATATCAATATGCATTTCAGTAAGAAAACTTAAACCATATTTTGCCAATGAATAAGTCATTCAATGTTAATGGCAAAAAAAATGTTACCATATGAAGATTTTTTTCATTATTATGTATTTACAATCAACAAATCACTCTTAAATATAGTGTGAAAGAAACTCTAAGTGTGAAGAAGGAGAGTGAATACTTTGATGCTTCTAAGAGTGCATCATTATCTTATAAGCATAATGGAAACTAGTAATGTATTGAAAGGTATTGTCATTGATAGGTGAGTGAGTGAGTGACATAACAGCCCTTGTTGGAAGCTTGTATGCTGTCCTTGGCTATTTAGCAGAGATGCTTATATCCAAAACCCAATGTTCCCTCTTTGTGCCAATACTATCCCTTCACTTGGCCATTGCAGTCTTAGGGTTTGATCAACAGTAATCCTTGGCCTGCTTCACCCAGGCTAATGCTTGAGGATTTGTCTTGCTCAATCACAAACCCAAAGATTATCCTTCAATTCACACCCAGCCATGGACTTCTGTACATGTTTATTGAATGAGAAATAAAAGCCCATTTGTTTTAGCCATCTCCAGTTAATTTGATATCATGTTTTCTTACTGCTGTCACATTTTAAGCCTAATAATTTGTTTTTCTTATTATTATTCTGATATTGAATTATGTATTGATGACCCGTGGATAACTATGTATAATGAAGATTAAATTTTTGTAAGTATGTATTTCGTAGCATCCACTTTACTCTCAAATAGAGATTATATTGATACAAAATGAGACTTAACTTCCTACATACAACTATAAGGAGAGAGAGAGAGAGAGAGAGAGAGAGAGAGAGAGAGAGAGAGAGACATAATGTATATACACCAAAACAATTTAAATCGAATAATAATGCAAGGCGACATTATTTCAGATGAAAATAGTTTCCCCTTAAACTAAGCAGCTGAAAACAAACAAAACAACCAGTCAATATAAACCATACACACATAGAAGCAAAAAGTAGTAATAGAAGAATATAATCAAGTTAAAATAGTGTAAAATAGTAATAAAATAAGAAATAAGTCCATAGAATAGGATGAAACATGTGGAATCGGATCGCGCATGACGTCACTCCGAGGAGACAGTCAGGCCGGGTTAGAGCTCTGACCAATTATTGTCTTATTTCTACCTATTTCCGTGATAATTATTACATTTTAACCACCTACACGTGTTCAACAAGGTCTGATTCAGTAAGTACTATGAATGTATTGTATAGATATTATTTGGTAGCCTTTATTTTTCGTTTTATTTGTGTGTATGTGAGAGATGAGATAGATGTCTGACACTATATGAGGTTATTTAAGGTGGTTTTTGTGTTTTTATATAGTGTCAGAGTGTTTTTTTAAGATAATTAGGTGATTAGTAAGCACCTGGATCATTAGGAAGGTTGTAAGTGGTGCTAAGTATGATATAATGTTTAATTTCACTTGTGTTTCTGTTCTCGAGTTATTTTTGATTTTTTATCATTAATCTCTTTCAAATATTATTTTCTTCATATTATATGCATCAATTTGGTTCTGTTCGTATTTCTATATTAATTATGTTGACGTTATTGCGATGGTTATGATTCTGTGACTGTCATTATCGAGGCATTTTGGAAATTTCTTAGTTATTTTTATTATTTTTCAATCATAAACGAGTTATTTTTCATAGTTTGTTGATTATATTCTGATCTAGCGAGGCATTTTTATTACATTTTCTTGATGATTGTGATTATTTCTTATCTTTCCTGAGCCATTTTTCACAATTTCTCATTACCATTATTTTTATCCTTAACTAACCATTTTTAACAGTTTTTTTTTATTATTACCATTATTTCTTATCTTTATCTCGTCATTTATTTTTTTTTTTTTTAACATTTCCTCATATTATTTATTATTCTGTTCTAAAGGAAGAAAAAATTAAAAGTTTCACTAAATATCACACGTTCATATATATATACATTTTTTTTTATCTCAGTCCTGATACTGCTTAACTATTACGTCTTATCTCTTGTACTCTAATGTGTGATGTGACAATGAGGAAAGATAGAGTAAAGATAGAGGTAAAGGCTTAGTCTTTAGCCAATCAAAAAGTAGGTGTGTGTGTGTGTGTGTGTGTGTGTGTGTGTCTGTCTGTGACCCATGTACTCTTACCTGAGTTTATCATGCACCTGAGTTTAACATTTATTGAGGAAAGTACTCTCTCTCTCTCTCTCTCTCTCTCTCTCTCTCTCTCTCTCTCTCTCTCTCTCTCTCTCATTCTCTCTCAGTCGTCTCATCTCCTTCTTCTCTCATCTCTCTCTCGTTCATCTCTCTCTCTCTCAGTTAGGTTTACACATTGCATTGTCATTTACCTTTTGAAATGATGCATGGTAAATTTTCAGTTGGTTTGTGTGTGTGTGTAATGTTGTGGTGTGTGTGTGTGTTGTGTTGATTATAGTTTTTTATTGTAGTAAAGGTGATTAAGGGGTGAGTGGCTAGGTCAATTACCCTTTCCCCTTTGTAGTCTTTATTGAAAGATCCATAACCTCACTTTCTTTATCTACTCCATCCATTGATGAGGGAGAGGAAGTGAAGTGAAGGAAGAGAAGGATTGATTAAGTCATATAAAACACTTATAAGTTATGTGATTATCTACTCTGTGTTTATATTCATATCTTTACTTCCTATCTACTATTTACTTATTTTTACTTCCTACTTGGTTATGTAATTCTTATCTCCATTGACCTCTATTCTACTTTTTTATGAGAGTGTCTTCTTAACGTGCTTATCTTACCTGAATAGCTACCACTTACCTTACTAAGAGTCCTATATACTTACAGGTGATCAGGTAATATATGGGAAGGGTTTTGTAAGTCGTAAATGGGTGAAGGATTATGATGAGAGTTGATGTAGTAAGTGTTGTAGTGTTGTGTTGTGTTGCTTCGCTTCGCTGTGTGTTGTATGTCATCGGCAAGATATTATTATAAGTAAGAGACTGAAACTTTGTGGTGATATGTTAGTGTTTCTTAAGACATGAAGCACATCTCGCATCTCATGATATGTTTTAAATGCAGTATAGTGTCTCTCGGTCCCTTTTGTAATGCTCAGTCCTTATAACCATTTAGCGACGAACATTCTTAAGTAATAATAACTATAAAGAAATTGCTACATTCATCGTAATTTATATGGAAGAATGGGTTTTTGTACGTATTATAACCATATTTGACACTTGCCCGGCTCTGATGTGACACATTTTCATAGGGAATCTTCGAGTTATTACATTGCACGGGACAAAAATATATATAATTGAAAGTAATACTTTAACCTAACACCAACCTAATGAGAAAACGTCTGTAGGAATTAGATGAAATTTAATATTCAATTCACCACGTCTTATTTAACCTTATATTGACTATTATATTATAGGTTAAGGTTGAGATAAAGAGGAGACTTGATGTGTGTAGCCTACCACTACCCACCATTATGGAAACTTAGTATGGCGTTGATGAAGAGTGAAGGAAAGTGTGATAACAGAACACACTCCCTGTTTATTTGTCTTTCCCTGTTTGTGTCTGTTTGTGCATCTGTCTGTATCTGTTTGTCTGTATGTTTCTTCATTTTTCTCTCTCACAAATGAAGTCACAAGGTCTCTGTATTACCAAGTGTGTGTGTGTGTGTGTGTGTGTGTGTGTGTGTGTGTGTGTGTGTGTGTGTGGAATGAAAGTGTCAGTTCAATTAGATGATTCCTTTCATTCTTATCTTTAATCATCATTTCTTAACACTGTTCCTCCCTTTCTAATCCACACTTGCACCCTTGTTAGTGTATGAAATAAGTGAACAAAAGATTATGTTCACTATCCTTGTTTATTTAGTATATTGAAGGTGTTGAAGATCATTTATCCTTTATTAAGTTATTAGTATTTTGTTTTATAGTATTATAGACTTATTAGATACCGTGAATAGATGTAAATTAAGGAATACTGAGGTAACTAGTGTGTTGGTTAATCTCTTCAAGGCCAATAGATGTGCATTCTTAAACCCTTGACTTGTGATATCATAGAAGAATTACTATGCTATTAATGTGTATGACGGAAGATAAAGTATGTATATATTAACCAAAAAACCTAGAGATATAACAAGCAATAGTGTATATGATAACTTAGATGTATAAATGATGTATGATTACTTTGTATGCATAAATTTGAGATGTAAAGTGAATCACCAGACAGACTATAGAGAAGTTAAGCCGTTTGGAAAGACTTATTTTGATTGGGTGAAGTGGTAAAACTGTATATTTTGATTGGCTGAAGTGCTGCTACTCATCTCCAGAACCTGAGATAAAGTACTGAGAATTTATAGTTTGTAAAGACTGAAACAGAGACAGAAATAGTACTGTGGGAACAAATGCAATCTTAATTATTTGGGATCACTATTTTTATTACTCTATTTTCTTTAAGGGAACTGATAATTAAATAGGCTTTTTTTAATATATAATTTTGTATGTTTCTTGCCCGGTTCTCCGATAACATAAAAAAGGAAGAAATTAGGAGTACAAAAAATGTACACAGCTTTTTATCTATTCAGTTTACATGGCAGTGTCTTTTATTAATTAATTTTTGATGTTTTTTCATATTTATATCAATTGAGAGAGAGATGAAATTTAGTATGAAAAGTGAATCTTGGGAAACCTAACTTAACTGTTCCTCATACATACATACAAAATATATTACAAGATTGAGGAAGAAAGTGAAAGAAAATAAAAGAAAATGAAATGTGAAAAATGAATATGAGAAACTTAACCTAACCTTTCCTAATACAAAACAAACATACATACATACATACATACATACATACATACATACATACATACATACATACATAACACATTGATCTGTAACTAAACTTTTCAAAACGAAGAACATAGCATAGATAGAGAAGTCAAGAAAATACACACACACACACACGCACACACACACACACACACACACACACACACACACACACACACACACACACACACACACACACACACACACACACACACACATAACCATCACCATAACTTAACATATATTTCAGTTTTAAGGTGATTTATTCCTGCATCCACTTGCCTGAATTACTGTTTATTATTATTATTATTATTATTATTATTATTATTATTATTCTTATTATTGTATGTATGAAACTTGGGAATATCTTAGTGTGTTGTTATCTAAAGTGAAGAGATGCTTGTGTTTTTGTTAAGCACACAACTCCTTATGCTATCTTTCTTATCCCTCCCTCCTTCCCTTTCCTACCTACCTTTTATCATTATCTTATTACTATCCCCCTCCTTCGTACCCTACTACCCTGCATCCCGTCACCTAACCTAACCTAATCTAACCTTACATTACCTTACCTAACCTAACCTTACCTTACCTTACCTTACCTTACCTTACCTTACCTTAC
>JAXIVD010003769.1:0-2500 GCA_036785275.1 Cancer borealis
GTAGCGGTCAGTAAGTCGACGATAGGTGTTAGAGAGGGTCACGTCGAGTCATCCGTCCATCCCAACGACATGCCACCCGTCGGTAAGAGATAGTTCTGCTATTATTTGTAGAGGTAAACGAGTGGAAAAAAAGGGAAAGGGAGCTGGGGGCACTGCTTGTGTTCTCTGTTGTATCCTTATGTATTAGAAAAGGATTTCTTTACTTTTTTGCTTGTTTTTTATCGGTTGTTACTGGTGAATTCATATGTATTTGTGGTTTTGTTGTGATTTTTTTTCTGTTTCTTTCTCTTTCTAATTGCCTGTCTTTCTCTATCTCTTAAGCTCTTTCTCTTTCTCTAAGGCTCTGTCTGTAACTATTTTTTTTTCTCTCTCTCTCTCTCTCTCTCTCTCTCTCTCTCTCTCTCTCTCTCTCTCTCTCTCTCTCTCTCTCTCTCTCTCTCTTTTCACGCACACACACACACACACACACACACACACACACACACACACACACACACACACACACACACACACACAGCATCGCAGTATCAGCAGCACAGCGTCACACATGTATTAAACCAATGAACAATGAAAAAAAGTTACTAAAGCAATACTATAACAGCAGTGAATACCCACGTCAGACCCACACATTAGAAAAAAAGCAGTGATTCACATTCTAATTGAGAAAACTGATATCCAGCATATAGATAAGCTGAAAGTGTGATAGAGAAAAAGATAAACAATGACTAAGCTAACGTACTTGTGAACGAGTGACTCATATAGGAACTATGCGTCGCTCCGTCAGGCCCTTGATGGAGGAGCTGGATGACCTCGAGGATAAAAGTTGGAAGAGGAAGTCTTATGCTTTGGCACAACACAATGCCCTCCCGATCCCAATGCCTCATCCCGTCTACCCTCAGCCCATGGCATGTCCTCCTCCGGCAGTAGTAATTCGATCTTCCAGGGTTCGCTCAAGAGCCCCCGGCGCAGGCTACAGACACCCTGTAAATTATCCTCCAGTGCTTGGGCATAATTATTACCAAAAGCCACCGCAGCCCAACCGCCTCCCAACGCTCTGTGAGATGAATACAGGGACTCCAGATTTGCCTCTACGAAAAGCACCACCGCCACCTCAGGAACTTCCTATCATACAGTCTTCTCCTCTAGAGCATGCCGATATATCTTTTTCACATCCAGAGCTTACCACCTTCAGGGCATCACCATCAAAGTCTGTTATCTCACCTGCCTCACCATCACATCCTAACAATATTCGTATCTTATCACCAAGGCCTCCTGACATCAAAGATTCATTTAGAAGACCTACCAACATCCCAATGCCACTGACAAAACCTAACCATACCCCTGCCTCGTCGACTTGGCCTACACACATCCTTCCGCCTCAGAGTCATATCGACAGCATCGCTGCACCTTCAAAACCTTTCATTCTTCAAGATTCTACTGCACCACGACACGGCACAGTCCATTCCACCTTTACCACCTTTGGCTCTCCACCTTTACCAGAATCTACATCATCAATACCGCCCACCACCACATTCCTTCCTCAGCAGACACACAACTCCCCTCCATCACCACTACCTGTACCAAAAACTTCCCCGTCTTTGTCCAGTAAATCACCACCACGACAAGTGCAGCCAAAGGGATCTAAAATTGACCAGACAGTGCCTTCACCACCACCACCAGCACAGAAAATCCCTCATAAGAAGAACGTACCTATGTCTCCACGACCAAAGGAAGCACCCCCAGCTATACCATCTTCTACATCAAAAGATTTAGAGTTCCTTCCAGAGAGTCAAAAATCGTTACCATCAAGTTCAGAGTCATTTATCGCACAACCTAAGCCTTCTCCAATTCAAGCCGGGTCTCTGGATAAACCAATCATTCCTTCAAAGCCAGCAAGTCACTCTCCGCTGGTGGACGTTAACCTTACCTCGACGCTAGTCAGTCCCTCATCAGAGTTGGACGCAAAGCAGGACACCTCAAAAATACGTACCTCTCTAGACACACCACTTGAGGTAGATTCTGAAAATCCACGGACAACAGGGAACGCATCAGATGTGAACTCCTTTCTAGTGGAGTGCAAGTCACCTTTCACCTCTCAAATTTTCAGGGATTCTAAATCCCCTATGATTCAATCCAATTCCACTATATCATCTCCCATTAAGGTTAGTTCCCTAAACGAGTGTTCCAGCTTCACACCTGAGATTTCAAAAAATTCTGAATCTGATACAACTGAATCCAGTACCACAACGTCATTTCTGCCTGATGACAAAACAGAGCCACAGTCCGTTACTCCAGCACCTCAACACCTCCCATTGACTCCCTCATCACAGAGCCACTCCTTATCCCTCGTGTCCATCGGCTGTCCACGAACACCCACATCCATCCGTGCGGCACCCTCGTGGCAGCCTATGTTCCCTGCGACGCCCCTCACAAGAAGATCTACTTCAGTATCGAACTCTGAAAATTCCCTATCACCTCGCTCCTCCAACACTACGCCACA
>JAXIVD010003769.1:10000-40000 GCA_036785275.1 Cancer borealis
AATGTTAATTTTTTTCTTCTTGATGTTATTTATGGGTATATGAAAGTATGAGTGAAGTATGAGTATGAGTGAATTGATTACGAGTGACTTAGGGTGTTGTGTTCAAGTTTTGGTTATATTTTACAATTACTCTCAACACTAAGGTGTTGTGTATCCTGCCATGCTCAGTGAAAACGTAGAAAACAAACAGAATATTTGGAAATAGTTTCAAATCTTATTTCAAGCATGCATGTATATTAGTATGGACTACATTGGCTATGTATGTATGCGTTTTCAGTTTCAAATTTCAATATTCCTGGAAATTATTGCAAATATGGTGTTTTTATTGGTGTCTTAGGATTTAATAATTGTCGCCCACCGATGACGTATGTTGACTAATTTGTTTTTGTTGCTCACAAACATATACTTCACATCACTCTGAGTTGTTTGCTTTTTGTTTGAGGTTTCTATGATGATTTTAAGTATTTTATTCAAATAAAACAAACATAAAATCGCCTCAGGACACATTTACGAAAGACCCGATTTCGAGTGTACAGTCACGTATGGTGTATTCTATGGTATTGCATATTAATATAAACTAAATGGGCTATGCATGTAAGTGTTTTCAGATTGAAATTCCAATATTCCTTGAAATTATTGCAAATTTGGTGTTTTTATTGGTGTCAGGATTTAATAATTGTCGCCCACCGATGACGTATGTTGACTATTTAGTTTTTGTTGCTCATAAACATATTCTTCACATCACTCTGAGGTGTTTGCTTTTTGTTTGAGGTTTCTATGGTGATTTTAAGTATTTTATTTAAATAAAACAAACAAAAAATCGCCTCAGGACACATTTGCGAAAGACCCGATTTCGAGTGCACAGTCACATATGGTGTATTCTATGGTATTGCATATTAATATAGACTACATGGGCTATGCATGTAAGTGTTTTCAGATTGAAATTCCAATATTCCTTGAAATTATTGCAAATTTTGTGTTTTTCTTGGTTTCTTAGGATTTAATAATTATCGCCCACTGATGACGTACGTTGACTAATTTGTTTTTCTTGCTCATAAACATATTCTCTACATCACTCTAAAGTATTTGCTTTTTATTTGAGGTTCCTATCTTATTTCTAAGTATTTTATTTGATTTTTCAAAAAATCTGCTGTAGGACCGGTTTGCAAAAGGTCAGATTTCGAGTGTCCAGTCAAGTATAGTGTAGTCTATGACTCAACATAACCTTTCAGATAACTATCCCCTCTTCTTCACTGACATTCAACTTCCCCTCGCCTTAACCTTAATTAAACACACTCGGTGTATCCTTTACTAAGATTCTAAATTGGCAATTTCATATCTCTACTCCTGCTATCCAAGAAGTTGGTGTTTTATGGCGTCTCCGTCCTTTTTTCTCTCCCTCCCAGCTGTTTGTTCTATACAGGAGCTTTATCCGCCCATGTATGGAATATGGTTCTCATGTCTGTGGGGGTTCAGCTCACACAGCTTTATTAAACAGGGTGGAGTCCAAAGCTTTTTGTCTCATCAACTCTCCTCTTCTAAATGACTGTTTTGATTCTTTAAGTTACCGACGCAATGTTGCATCTTTCTATCTTCTCTACCGCAATGTTCATGCTGACTGCTCTTCTGAACTTGCTAACTGCATGCCTTCCCCCATCCCGCGGTCTCGCTGCACAAGGTTTTCTACTTTTACTCATCCCTATTCTCACCATCTTTCTAATACAAGAGTTTATCAGTATTTTCACTGGTATATATATATATATATATATATATATATATATATATATATATATATATATATATATATATATATATATATATATATATATATATTTATATATATATATATATATATATATATATATATATATATATATATACATATATACATATATATATATATATATATATATATATATATATATATATATATATATATATATATATATATATATATATATATTTATATATGAATATATATATATATATATATATATATATATATATATATATATATATATATATATATAAATATATTTATATATATACATATATATATATATATATATATATATATATATATATATATATATATATATATATATATATATATATATATATATATATATATATGTATGTATACGTATATATATGTATATATATATATATATATATATATATATATATATATATATATATATATATACATATTTTTTTCTTTTGTATTCCTTACCCGTGGCGCCAGTAGGCCGGTAGTAGTGCGGATTAGATTTTTTAGTGACGCCTCATTTCTTATTGAGAGGCTCATGCTGCCAGCGGAAGCCCTTCGTGTATATAACTTTGCAGTCCCGTCAATGGCAGCATGTGGGTGATCTTAGGCCACTGAGCGGTATTACTTAAGAAAAGTGGCCAGCACGTGCCGGGGCTCGAACTTGGGACTCTGACCTGGTATGCCCGCCCGCTATCCACTAGGCCACTGACTATTATTATATATATATATATATATATATATATATATATATATATATATATATATATATATATATATATATGTATATACACATATGTATGTATATATATATATATATATATATATATATATATATATATATATATATATATATATATATATATATGTATACATATATATATGTATATATATATATATATATATATATATATATATATATATATATATATATATATATATTGTTACGGTCACACCGTAACGGACACGGTTCTTATGCCCTAGTGCCGGGTATCCACTTATGAATAACCCAGTCACAACCACGTTACGGGCGTGTACGAACTGTAGTGCTGATGTTTATACGTCCTTTTAACCCACCAAAGGACAAGGAAATTCGACTATCCCGTAGGATTAGTCACTCCAAGGACCACACGCCGGTGGCTGGACAATAGGCTGTAAACAAGATGTGCCTGGTTAAAGAACCTGTGCACTCTTAGCCCCCAAACACAGCACCTACAGCCAGTTAACGTTAAGAGGTCGCCAGTTCTTTTAACCCTCCAGAGAACAAGGAATCTCCCAGCAGTAACCACCTTCTCCTCCTTACATTCCAAAGAGACTTACAGTGACCACGAGATTACAGTGCCTAGACAAGGAGCTATCACTCCAACCAGAATACCGCCCACAAGGTGTCTTTCCACCCACTTCTGGTTGAATAATAACTCCTCTCGACTCTAATAACACCCTGCAAAGTAGCGAGGGGACTCCGTACAGTGCGTTATATGAGTCGTAATTAATTAACACTAAGACGGGATTACTCCTCGTCTGTGTTATCAAACAAGAGGCCCCAGATGATAGGCTCTCTCTCTCTCTCTCACAATGAGGACAACGAAGACAACGCCGAAAAAAGCAAACAACGCCGACAAAGCAGACAACGCCGAAAAAAGCAAACAACGCCGACAAAGCAGACAACGCCGAAACTACTTCCCCAAGACTCAAAAGCCTGACAATATCCCTAGGTGGAGTTCACCGCCAGCTAGATGGTAATTGTACAACCACACACTCGTCTTTCCCACTCTCGGCACGGTAAGCTGGTCCTCGTATAGACAGGGCCTTACTGTCTAGCTACACAGATTACAACAGAACTAACAGGCCAATCGTATAACCCCTTCCCTTAAATATGAGGTTACACACGGAATAATGCCAAATTAAGGAGAGTGAGACGAGCGAGGATGTGTTCTTGGTGGCTGGCCAGCGGGAACTGACTCCTCACGGCATCTCAGCTCCCATGTACCCAGGCAGAGATGCCAACTCGTACCACCGGCGCGCCGTGTTTCTCACACACCGCGCCGCCTCGACAAATAGCCTAATAACAATGCTTTCTTTCACAAAATCATTGCTCCGCTCATAAGCGACATAGAGAGATAACAAGCATATGAGAAGAAGCGGAAAAGAACAAAGCACAGGACAAGATACTTTGCAACACAAAGAAGAAAGAAGGAAAGTCAGGAAAACTAGGAGAACGAAGAGAAGATAAAAACATTAAGCAAGCCTCGCCTTAATACGCGCTGGCAACTCATCTCTCTCCCTCTCCCGCCACGCCTGGCTACGTGACCCCACGCCACGCAAGCTCCCACGCCTGCTCCAACCAGCCGCGTGGGTCCCGCAACACCAAAGGCATAACCCACAGACAGGTCACGTAGACACGTCTCCAACACTTCCCGTTCTTTCTCGCCACATACTCTGCCTCCCCACTAACACAAAGAATGTAACTCTCTTCCATGCCCAACCGCACCCAGCTGACACAAAGCACACTCCCACGCACGTGGAAAGCACACTCCCTCCACAACACCCCGGATGCCTCTCCACTCCTTCTCCTCAGAGAAACTTCACTCTGCTGCTACTGGGCCGGACCAACCTCTTAACATTCTTCCTTCTCACTCTCAGGGAATCTTCATTCCTCTGTGGGGCTTGACTCCTGTCTTCCCCAGACGATGTTATGGTGACGGGCGGGGCCCGCAACACGCCCCCCCTTAAAGGAAAAATGTTGTAAGCCTCACAGACTTGCAAAATTTTTAAGCAGCAAGAGTGACTCCCTGGCCCGCAACAAGCAGTCGGCCACCATCTTCTCTGCCCTCTCGGCCATGAAACAGGCCATCTCCCTGGAACGGTCCGTGAAAGGGATCTGCCACTCGTACTCTTACCAAGTACACCTTTCCTACGGCCACGTTCTCTCCCACGGCCAATGGAATTCACAGACTGGAAGTCAAGAGGAAGCCTAACCTTCTTGCACCCAGGACGTACTTCTTCTTCTCCAGCAGGGTTCGCACCTTCCTCGGGGGCCTGCTCTGGTATTTCGGCAGAAGTGTTAGAGTGTTCCTTTGGGGTGCCGTTCAGCTGTTCTTCAATCTGGTCTCGGTCAGAGCCCCAGTCGAAATACACAGGGCCTCCGCACTTATCCCTGGGTTTCACCCCGGTGATAATCCCTTCACTCTGACAGTGAATCTTCTTTTGCACTCCTCCCAGGCGCTGCAATCTCTCCCCACGCAGCACACCGCACTGCCCCCAGTGCTCTGCAGGAATCACCAGTCCCGAGCCCAGAACCTTGGTAGTCTCCTCCCCTGGTGCAAAGGTACCATACTTGGCCTTCTGGTCATAGTATTTTCTCCTCCTCCTCGGCGCAGCTCCAAGATGGTGCGGAGCCACCTCCAGCGCGTTCACCAGTCTTTCCCGAGTCCTTAACACGCTCTTCAGGAATGACTCCGGGCGGTCAGAGTGGGGAGCACACCAGGCTTCCCTCACCAAGTCCAAAGGACCACGCACCTGGTGCCCAAACACCAACTGATTCAGGATCCTGGTGGAAGAAGGATCCACAGCGGGAATAGGATACAGGGGTGCAACCGGGGGAGTCGAGTTGGGTTTGCCCACCATCTGACAGGTGTGACAACTCCTCAGCAACTCAGTAATCTCTCTGGCCATACCAGGCCACCAGAAATTGCCCCGCAGTCGGGCGAGAGTTTTGTGGACACACAGGTGTCCAGCCATAGGTCCCTCGTGTGCTAACAGCACCAGGGCCTCCCTCAACTCCTGAGGCACTACAACTTGTAGTACTTCACTCCCATCACTTTCCCTCGACTTGCGGTGTAACACCCCCTTCTGCAGCAGGAACTCCTCTATTCCCCTTATCTCCTTTCCCACCTTAGCAAAACAAGGGGCCAATTCTGGGTCCCCTTTCTGTCCCTTGATGAGCAACGCCGGCTCAATGCAAGTAAGGTCGGACGGGACCACGGGATCTGTCGGAAGGGGCGGTACCGACATTTCTCTGGTTCTGTCCCGGGGCCTGAGGCGTGGTGTGGACTCATCCACCACTTCCTCATCGGCCAAAATGGGTGGACCCTCCAGGTGGGCCTCACCCGTCAAACAGTCACCAGACAAGGGAACAGCCTGTTCCCTGTCTCCGGTACACTCCGCAGGGGTGGGAGTCTCCAACTCCCCCGCAGAGTTGGAAGTCTCCCCTCCCTCGGAGGTGACCCCCAACAAACTGTCTGACACACCAGGCTGGGGCCCGGACTGAGTACCGAGACCCACAGCCTCACAACCAGGAAACACCACCGCGTGGGTGCTTCCTCCGAGGTACCCCGCAGAGTGAGGAATATCAGCACAAGACTCCTCTACCCTCAACACTCCTTCCTCACCCTCGGCGACAACCTCTGCCGAGTCAGTTGCTTCTATGGGGGGCTCTGCACTGCGGCAGTCAGCCCCCACACCTTGACTCACCTTGACTCATCCAGTTGACAAACACTGCTCTCTTTTGTCGGTGACTCTGCTATGTCGCAGTCAGCGCCTAGAGTAGCAGCCGGTTCCACCCGTCTAGCCTGAGACCGGGTGACAACCCCAACAACTTCCTCCTCACTGCCCTCCAACACCGGTGACACTGCCTCATTGCAGTCGGCCCCTAGAGCGGCAGCTTCCTTCTCACCACTGTTCTCCCCGCTCTATCGCAGTCGGCTCCAGGAGCAACAGCCTGCGTCACCCGCTCGGCCTGCGACCGGGTGACAACAGCAACAGGGTCGGGCACACTATGCCCCGACACCTCAGAAGCCTTACCTCCCGTAGGGGTGGGCACCCAAACTCTCCCTCCTGCTAGGTCATTCCCTAGCAGGAAATCAACACCTGCCACAGGCAGTTGTTCCGCCACTGCCACTTGAGCCGAAGTGGTGATCAGTGGACACGACAGCTTCACCTCAGCCGTCACAAACTTCTCGACAGCGTTGAGGCCCCTACACAACACTGCTTTAGAAGAAGTCACCTTATCCCCGGTGACATTGCGGCACACAGACTGTTGTGCGTCAGTGTCTCGTAAAACAGTGACAGGATACTCGCTCCCGTCAATTTCGACAGTGCCTCCACGCAGAAATGGGCGACACCAGTCCAGCTCCGAGTCAGCTGGAGTCACAGAAGCAACAACAGGGGGGGAAACAGGTGAAACCGCCTGAACCCCCTCCTCACAATCCAACACAGGCTCATCAAAAGCCTTCTTCCCTTCAGGAACATTAGGAACGAGCAGCCTCTCCTCACGACCTTGGTCAGGCCACACCAGCAAGGCAACTGGTTTCTGGGGTGTCTTGGAGGGGCCCGCTGTCACAAGTTTAGGGAATTGAGATCGAAAATGCCCCTTGGCATGGCAGTTATAACACGTGGGCTGGTTGTCATACTTAGGGGTACTAAATGTCATTTTCCCTCCTGACCCTCCCTTTGGCCCTGAAGGGGCAGCGGGGGATTGAGACTTACCGAACCCGCTCTTATTGCCAAAGCCGTGACTTCGGGGAGGGGAACGTGGAGCACCAGAACCAGCACTACCACCGCCCCCTGGCCCTCGTGGTCCTCCCTCTTTGAATCCACCTCCAGCACGAGGCTCCGAACGATGGGTTAACACATGGTCGTCAGCCCAGGTGGCAGCCTCCTTTAGCGTCTTAAAACGCTTCTCCCTGAGGAGAGGCACCAGTTCCTTATCAGCAGCATTAATGAACTGCTCCATGACCATCAACTCCTCCAGGTCGCGGAGAGTATCCACTCCCTCACTCATGATCCATCTCTTAAATGCCTGCTCTAAATGGTGGGCACACTCGAGGTAAGAGTCACCAGGTCTCTTTTTCCCACCTCGGAACCTTAAGCGATAGGCTTCGGGCCGCAGCTCGTAAGCCCTCAAGATGTCAGCTTTAAAATTCTCATAGCTTTCTAGGTCTTCCACCGACATATTGTCGTAGGCCTCCAATGCTCTGCCTTTTAGCTTATTGGCCACTAGGCCAACCCATCTTCCTTCTGGCCAACCAAACTCAGCCGCCTTCTTTTCAAACCTCCTAAACCATTCTGCAACCTTCTGCTCGTCAAAGTCAGGAATGAGCTGCAGACTCCTTACCATCTGGCGTTCAATTGAGTTCTCTCCTTCTCCTCCCTTATGAGTTGAGTTGGCCCCAAGTCTAGATCTTTCCCACTCAAATTCTCTATGCTTCTCCATCTCCAACCTTCTAACTTCCATCTCTTCCCTTCTTGCTTCTCTCCTCTCTTCAGATTCTAATTCCAATCTTCTCGCTTCGTTCGCAGTTTCTATCTCCAAGCTTCTAGCCTCTCTCCTCTCTTCGGCTTCTAACTCCAACCTCTTCATTTCTAATTGGAATCTCCATTCCTCCGCCATTCCGACTGACTGGAGACAGTCAGCAACACTGGCAGCTGGGCTCACTTTCCTTGAGCCCATCACGTTCTCACAAGAACCAACACGATCCGTTATATGCTGCAGGGGCTGTTCAAGCACTTCCTGAGCAAAGTTTAATCGTCCTGCATTACTATGCTCACTAACAGGACTAACAGGCCTTTCTTCACCTAGGCATGGCTGTTCACTAACACCACGTACAAGACTGGCTCGGGCCGAGCCATCCTCAAGGGGAGTAATTACATTACGTTGGTCTTCCATTGTCACAGTGTGTGTGGGCTCACACTAATAACGCACTAACACTGTTTTCCTAATCACTGTAATTCTTTAGAATCCTGGCGAGATCGCCAATTTTGTTACGGTCACACCGTAACGGACACGTTTCTTATGCCCTAGTGCCGGGTGTCCACTTATGAACAACCCAGTCACAACCACGTTACGGGCGTGTACGAACTGTAGTGCTGATGTTTATACGTCCTTTTAACCCACCCAAGGACAAGGAAAGTCAACTATCCCGTAGGACTAGTCACTCCGAGGGCCACACGCCGGTGGCTGGACAATAGGCTATAAACAAGATGTGCCTGGTTAAAGAACCTGTGCACTCTTAGCCCCCAAACACAGCACCTACAGCCAGTTAACGTTAAGAGGTCGCCAGTTCTTTTAACCCTCCAAAGAACAAGGAATCTCCCAGCAGTAACCACCTTCTCCTCCTTACGTTCCAAAGAGACTTACAGTGAGCACGAGATTACAGTGCCTAGACAAGGAGCTATCGCTCCAACCAGAATACCGCCCACAAGGTGTCTTTCCACCCACTTCTGGTTGAATAATAACTCCTCTCGACTCTAATAACACCCTGCAAAGTAGCCTCCCGCGAGGGGACTCCGTACAGTGCGTTATATGAGTCGTAATTAATTAACACTAAGACGGGATTACTCCTCGTCTGTGTTATCAAACAAGAGGCCCCAGATGATAGGCTCTCTCTCTCTCTCTCTCACAATGAGGACAACGAAGACAACGCCGAAAAAAGCAAACAACGCCGACAAAGCAGACAACGCCGAAAAAAGCAAACAACGCCGACAAAGCAGACAACGCCGAAACTACTTCCCCAAGACTCAAAAGCCTGACAATATCCCTAGGTGGAGTTCACCGCCAGCTAAATGGTAATTGTACAATCACACACTCGTCTTTCCCACTCTCGGCACGGTAACCTGGTGCTCGTATAGACAGGGCCTTATTGTCTAGCTACACAGATTACAACAGAACTAACAGGCCAATCGTATAACCCCTTCCCTTAAATATGAGGAGGTTACACACGGAATAATGCCAAATTAAGGAGAGTGAGACGAGCGACGATGTGTTCTTGGTGGCTGGCCAGCGGGAACTGACTCCTCACGGCATCTCAGCTCCCATCTACCCAGGCAGAGATGCCAACTCGTACCACCGGCGCGCCGTGTTTCTCACACACCGCGCCTCGACAAATAGCCTAATAACAATGCTTTCTTTCACAAAATCATTGCTCCACTCATAAGCGACATAGAGAGATAACAAGCATATGAGAAGAAGCAGAAAAGAACAAAGCACAGGACAAGATACTTTGCAACACAAAGAAGAAAGAGGGAAAGTCAGGAAAATTAGGAGAACGAAGAGAAGATAAAAACATTAAGCAAGCCTCGCCTTAATACGCGCTGGCAACTCATCTCTCTCCCTCTCCTGCCACGCCTGGCTACGTGACCCCACGCCACGCAAGCTCCCACGCCTGCTCCAATCAGCCGCGTGGGTCCCGCAACACCAAAGGCATAACCCACAGACATGTCACGTAGACACGTCTCCAACATTTCCCGTTCTTTCTCGCCACATACTCTGCCTCCCCACTAACACAAAGAATGTAACTCTCTTCCATGCCCAGCCGCACCCAGCTGACACAAAGCATACTCCCACGCACGTGGAAAGCACACACCCTCCACAACACCCCGCATGCCTCTCCACTCCTTCTCCTCAGAGAAACTTCACTCTGCTGCTACTGGGCCGGACCAACCTCTTAACATTCTTCCTTCTCACTCTCAGAGTATCTTCATTCCTCTGTGGGGCTTGACTCCTGTCTTCCCCAGACGATGTTATGGAGATGGGCGGGGCCCGCAACAATATATATATATATATATATATATATATATATATATATATATATATATATATATATATATATATATATATATATAATATAATTATATATATATATATATATATATATATATATATATATAATTATATATATATATATATATATATATATATATATATATATATATATATACATATATATATATATATATATATATATATATATATATATATATATATATATATATGTACATAATATATATATATATATATATATATATATATATATATATATATATATATATATATATATATATATATATATATGGATATATATATATATATATATATATATATATATATATATATATATATATATATATATATATATATATATATATATATATATATATATATATATATATATATATATATATATATATATAGAGAGAGAGAGAGAGAGAGAGAGAGAGAGAGAGAGAGAGAGAGAGAGAGAGAGAGAGAGAAAAGAGAGAGAGAGAGAGAGAGAGAGAGAGAGAGAGAGAGAGAGAGAGAGAGAGAGAGAGAGAGAGAGAGAGACATTTATTTTGCTCACTTTTTTTTTTTTACAAAAGTAAGGAGCACAGCTCCCAAACAGTATAATACATATAAGTAAATCCAATAGTCCCAGTTAGCTAACGGAATTTGTTAAATACAGACTTGACGTATACTGCAATTTTTACATAGTGTTGTGTGTCTGGTGTTTTTAAATAGTTGAATGTACTTTCGTCTACTTAGATTGTTTCTGTAGTTACAAAGGTAAATGTCGGTTCCTCAGTTCTTTAATGTCCTCATTACTACACTCTAGCAACACATGGTATTCATCTCCGATTGCATTCTCATTACACATATTACAAAACCTTGTGTCCCTTGGGGTTCTGTTAAACCTACCTGTTGTAATTGGCAATCTGTGATTATTAGTTTTTAACCTACTCAAATTGATCCTATACTGCTTTGATAATTTCACTAAATATTTTTATCATTTTTCAAGGATAAAACTGTCTTTATAAGAGGCATAAGTACTACATGATGATTTACTATTCAGTTTTGTCCGCCATTCACTTACCCACTGATCCTTAACATTTCTTTCAAAAGCAAGCTTCAACCAAAGAGGGTTATTATTTTTTTTATATAACCATATCCCTGACATACCCGCATGATTTAGCAATTTTCCAACCAAGGTGACTTAAAAGTATGTTCATTATACAACCTCAAAAAACATAATACATCATAGAAGACATTTTATCTTGTTTGCCATTTAATGGTCTTGACCAATAATTCAGCATTCTGGTCTTTATATGAATACTGACTGGGTATTTATCCAACTCACCATACACCATAACATTACATGTAGTCTTACGAACATTCATAATATGTTTGAGAAATGAAACATGAAAATGTTTTATATACTTAATAACTCTATATTCCCATATCTCACAACCAAAAGTAATAATTGGTAACACCATCGCATCAAACAATTTTAATTGCAAATCTATGGGTAGATTAAATTTCCGACACTTAACAATCAAACTATACATCGCTCTTCTACCTTGTTGACAAAGTTGTTCCTGACAAGTTTTGAAATTACCATTAGAATTCATAACAATATCCAAATATTTATATTCATCACCAATTTCAATAGTTTGGCCTTTAAACTGAAAATCATAATTTCTTGTAAATTTCTCCTTCGAAAATGCAATATTTTTTGTCTATTTGCAATTTATATCTACCTTCCATTTATCACAATATTTTTCCATAGCTTTAAGTGCATTACAAATCCCTGATTCATCCTTAGCAAATATGACAATGTCGTCTGCATATTACACGTAATTTAAACATATTATTAATCCAGTCACTGTCAATATCAACATACTTACAATTATTTTCCAACAGAAAATCTTCAATGTTATTCACATACAGCGAAAATAGAAGTAGTGACAATTTTTCACCCAACCTTATACTTGCCTAACTTACAGAATAATCTGAGAATTCTTGATTAAGTGCAACACAAGATCTTATATTACTATACATGTTTTTTATTACTCTAATAACTTTACCATTAATTCCTACTTTTAATAATTTATACCTTAAAGCATCTCTCCACACAAGGTCAAAAGCTTTACTATAATAAACATAAAGACAAAAAAGGTTCTTCTTATAGTGAAACAGATCAATTAAGTTTTTCATTACAACACGATCAATAGTGGAGTACCCCTGCCTAAAACTTGCCTGCATTTCCTTTATAATGTGATTATCATCACAAAATTTTGTCAGTCTTTCATTTAATATTGTAGTAAAAAGCTTATCCAAACAACTTAATTGGGTTATGTCTCTGTAATTGTTGACGTCATTAACCTCTCCTACCTTCTTATAAATAGGGACAATTATTCCTGTCAACCAGTCTTCTGGGATGTTTCCTGTCTCTAAAACCTTATTAAAGAGTTTTACATATAAAAGACATAGTATGTATTTAGTGTTCTTTATATATTGATCAATGACATTATCAGTGCCTGCAGCTTTATTGTTTTTCGGTTTTGATATACATTTAAAAACATGATCCTCAGTAACCTCTTTATTAAACACACTGTTATCTCTTATGTCTATGTCAATACCAGCTGGAAATTCTTTCACGTCCTCTACTTGTGCTAATCTCTTAAAATGATTAATGAATTCAGTAATCAAAATTGGTATTTCGGTCTTTTTTTGTGTTCCCTGTAAAATTTGCCAGTATAGGCTTGAATCCTTTGTTTTTGCGTTTCGCAATTTCGCTATTAAATCACTTTCTTTAGATTGAGCTCGTTTTAACTCTTGCTTATACTTTTGCTCTTTATAATCATGTTGTTATAACTAGTAGTACTCTTTTCTATGTTATTCTTATGTTTTGCCTTATAATACTCCTTCCGACTTAAAAAACATAATCATACATATTAGTATTATTACTCATCTTAACAAAGCTCTTACCTATCCGTGGAAAAATCTAAAGCTGGATCAATAAGTATCTTCTTCAAGTTTTCATTTAGATCATAAAAAATTTGAATTCAGTATTATCAATTACTTGGGTTACAATGTCATGGTTAATGATGTGAACATATTCATTAACTTTACTTTTATCCCACTTTCCCGGTTTAGTTACTGACTCCGACTGCTTGTTACCCATAGGGTCTCTCTTTTCCCTTTCCTTATGCCGAACCTTCCCTACTAAGCTTTTGTTAGTTCTCTTAATGCAAAAAGTTATGCCACAGTGGATATCTGAAAAAAAATGGGTTAAAATCCAAGATCTTAAAAATTTGATCTATAGTCACGAAAATAAGCGACCCAATAACATAGTCCACAATAATGTTATGAATAATAGTTTCCTTACCAATCATTTCATCCTCTCCAACTCTACCATTAAACAAACATACCATGTTATTTTTACATATTTCCAATAGTTTCTTACCATACCCATTTACTCTCGTCGTATCTCTAGAGCGTCTCTGTCGGAATACCAAGCTGCAACATGCTCTCATACACGTCTATCATTCTCCTCATGTCAGTGTCGTCATCCTCTAAAACATATGGACTTGAATGCACAACATCAGCAGCAGTGCCTGTATGGGCATTAAAATCCCCACATACAATGTGATAATAGCAATTATCATGATAATCCAAAAGGAAATGGTCAAGTTCATCAAATAATTCAATACTCGAATATTGTGAATTACATGGTGGAATATATAATGAGGTTATCAATACATCTTTCTTTAAGCCTAAACAAGACATTCAAGTGTAGAGACAAAAACGCTTCTGAGCGTTTCCTTACAGGTTTCCCGATATTATTCATTTCATGCTTCACAGTGATCATAATACCACCCGATCTACTCACATTAAGAAGTCTTCTAACACTGTAAATAACTGTATATCCGAGTTTGTGAAAAAATACCTACAACATTCTTCATGTCAACTTCATCACACTTAATTTCACTTAGACAGATAAATAATATCATAGCTCCCGCACAGCTCTCTAAACTCTGGTGACGCGTTGAGAGAGAAAATATCAATAACTTTCTTTCCTGAGGGCAAAAAGTTTTCATTAGTACTTACTGCATTTACTTTACACTTGGGAGTACTAAGCCTTGATGAATTAGTGTGTGCTCCACGCTTATCCTAGGCTGTAGTGCCACGTACCAGATGCTCTATTCTCAAACGTTTCCAGTCAGGCATCACAATCCCTACTTTACTCAGCTCGTCTGGAGTAGAGATCTCGTTAGCGTGGTTCGGGTCCTCGGCCAGCCAGTCGACAATTTTGCTGTTTCTTGCGGTGACTTTTTTCACACTCGATTGGTCTTTTACCATCTTCATCATAGTTGATCGTAATGGTGCCAGGTCTTCGTTGACAAATATGTTCATGTTCTTTCTCTTCACTTCACTCTTCTTCTCGAGCATTTCATTTCCTCTCTTTTTGAAACCCGACGATGAGTGGTCGATCACGATCTCGAAGCTTTCCGATGGGATGAGTCACAGATATATCACTCGGTTGCAGGTTCAACTCCTATGTTCGAAGCAAGCTCGATTAGAGAGAGAGAAGAAACAACTATACTGGTGCAAGAAAACAAGCCAGGTTCACTATGTAGCAGTACCCCTTGGCGCAGGCGCGTTTTCTCTTCACCTGCTACAAGGCGCAGCTATAACTAATGTAACCTTGTTTTCTGTATATTTTCATTATTTCATATGTACATTATATATTCTTTATTCATGTCTTTTCTTTTGTATATATTATTGATTATTTAGTACAATGTAACTAGCCTTCATCTTCGACTCTGCGCACACTGTCCCCAGACAGCGCGCATACACAAACAGAAATCCTTATTGTTTGAATCTTTTATTTTGTATATATATGTAAATATTTTCGATAATAAACAAGAACCGAGTTGCGCGCGGGTCGCGAGAGAGGGAGGACGTGTTGGCTGTAAGCTCTCACGACGCTCTCACTCCACCACCACCACCCCACGATCATGTTGTGAACTCGCATGTCCGACGCGCTTAGTGACACGTGCCCCTCGCTTCCATGCCCTCAGTAACAGTGATAGTGTGTGCCTTGCAACGCCACCATGACCTCAGTGACCAGTGCAGTGCAAGGGCTGGCGCCCGTAGCCACCCCAGGGGTTAAGCGGACGCTGAACCGCTCACTTTCAGCATCACCGGTAGAGACCTCCACGCCGAAGAGGACCGCCCGCAGCTTGGAGCCGGAGTTCTCCCACGCAGAGGAGGCCCCCAGCGATGATAGCGGTCGCCTCGTTATCGACGAGAGCCCCCAGACCGAGGCCCAGCAGGAGGACGAGGGAGGCTGGGAAACGGTCTCGAACTCTCGACGAGGCCCCCGGCCCAAGTTCAAGCTTGTGCACCATGACGACACCACCAGTGCATACCAGACTGTGACGGAGCTGGAGAGCGCGCACCCTGCCCTGCGTATAAACGTACGCCCCACGCTCACCAGCGAATACGTCCTCACCCCGAAGGACGACTGGTCGGAGGCCCTGCTGCGCCGCCTCGCCGAGGAAGGGGACCGTGTGATCCTGCTCGACCCCAGCGTGAGGAGGCACAAGGTGGTGCTGGAGCGCTACCCCATCACCCTCCCCCTCCAGGCTGTCGAGGCCCACCCCCACGTGCTCTCGGCAACACGGCTTCGGGCGCACAGAGACAAGGTCCCCACGAGGCAGATCTTGTTGGTGTACGAGGGGCCGCCGCCCCCCAAGCTGGACCTGGGCAGCTGGGGACGCTATGCCCTGCGTCCCTACCAGGGTGAGCCGGTGAGGTGCTACAAGTGCCAGCGCTTCGGGCACCTCCAGGCCACGTGCCAACACCCCGTCAGGTGTGGCGTATGCAGCCAAGCGCACCCCACGGAGCAGTGCATCGATCGCCACAAGGCCAGCGAGGTCACCACGGCACGGTGCCCTAACTGCACCAAGGGGCACCACGCGTGGAACGTGAAGTGCCCCGAACGCATGAGGAGGATGGCACAGGGACACCAGCAGCAGCAGCAGCAGCAGCAGAGGGAACCACATGGCCAGCAACAGAGAAACCGCCACCTTGTTCCCGCGCCACCACCAGCCAGGTCAGAATGGGTCACCCACCCACCCCCCACCCCTGGCCGGCCCGGCACACGTCAGGGCGGACCAGGGGAGGGGGAGTGGCAGGCAGCGAGCGGACTACCACAGCAGCAGCAGCAGAGGGAACCCCCCCAGCAACAAGGCAGGCGACGCTTTGTTCCCACGCCACCAGACAGGCCGGCCTCCCATCCGCCCCCCACCCCTCAGGACAGGTCGAGGGAGGGCAGGGGGAGGGGCAGGCAGCGACCAGCAGCCGCACCACCGTTAACTCCGCCCACACCTCCACCCAGCCTCCCACCTCCTTGGTCCCCCAGCCACAGAGGAGGGGGGGACGCAGGGACCGCGCCCACCACGCCCGCCTCGTCGAGGAGCAGCCCACGGCGCTGCCCAATGCCCAACCACCGACAGAGTCTCGACCCTCTGGCCACGGTGAGGGACTGAATGAAGAGGGCAACGCCATTGTAGACGTCATCCTTGTGTGTGTGGTGCGACTGGTAAAGAGGCTGCTTGACCGCCGGCAGGGCACCGCAGCCATCACCGAGCAGGACCTCGAAGCACTCCTCCACGAAGAGATGCTCACCGACGTCTTAGGGGGCGCCCTCCAGCCCCCACCGTCACCTTCAACGACGAGGGAGCCCACCCAACACCCTCTCCACCCACCGCACGCCCACAACCAAGATGGAGGTGCGGAGTGAAAGCACCACCCACCCAGCCCACGCGTCGGCGCCCACGCTGAGGGTGCTGCAGTGGAATGTGCAGGGCCTCCGCCCCAAGAAACACCAGGTACTGAAAGCCGTCTTCCAGGAGGACCTGGACCTGGTTCTCCTGCAGGAGACACAAATGTGCTGCTGAAGGTGCTGCGAACAGCACCCCCCCCGCGCTGATCGCCGCCCGCGCCCAGCCGGGCGACGGGTGGTGAGGACCGCCACCACCCACCAGTAACAGACAAGCCACGCGCGGGACACACCGCCGTGTCTTGACTCACTACTACACCGGCGGGCTCCCCACTTTGTGTAACATGTACATTTGTATATATATGCCATGTATAAGTGTACATTATTACATAATAAACCTTTAAAAAAAAAAAGACAAAAAACAACCTCAGCTGGAAAAACTATGAGGAATCAAATTAAATGTGTTCCCCCGCCAAGACGCCCTAGGCATAGTATCTGGTTTAGTCATCTTTAACATGATCCCTACATCCATATCATGGCCCGAAGTCCCCATCAGCGATGAAGCAACTGGCCACAGTGGCGAACAGATCTGCCCCAGAACAGGGAATGCTAAGAATGTCTAGGTTCAGATAGACCCCCTTTGGAACTTAGACCTTAGCACTTATAATGTTATAGTTATAATGTTAGAACGCTAGTGAAGGTAATCTTAAACTATTGTTCGAAGAAATAAACAACATCAAAGAGGATATTAATGGCCTGAGTGAGTTTTGAAGAGCTGGAAAAAATTCTTAATACTGAAGTATTATCACATATTTTCCTATAAAGGATAAACAGACAAGGAAAAAACCACGGAGTAGGTTTACTTACAGTTTCTATAGTCTAAACGAGTGAGTAGCAAGCTCCATAATCAAATTAAAACAATATATATATATATATATATATATATATATATATATATATATATATATATATATATATATATATATATATATATATATATATAATTAAATTCATACATGTTTACGCACATCGATCAGTCTACTATGATGAGGATGCAAAAAGAGTTTATGAAAATGTAGATGCTGTGGAATTGCACAAAACTTAGTATTCTTTCATATAAGGAGATTTTAATACATATGTCAGGAAAAATTGTAGGAACTATAGCAATCAGACACTTCGCAATAAATACACGAAATGATAGAGGTTAAGGCCGGGTTCACACGAGACACTTTTCGGTGGTCAGTGGCCACAATTAAAAATGGCCGCCATTAAAAAATGGCAGTACAAGAAAATGTAGATGCCTACCAGGATAATATAAATAACGCCGCCTGCGTGGTTTTATTAAGAAAAGAGTCACATTTACCTATTTTTGTGATCACTCACTAGGCTATGAAACGCAAAAACATCTAATAGGTTTTTTTTTAATAAAATCTTGCACTATTCACCATTATTTAGTGGTCACCACTAAAAAGTGTCCCGTGTGAATGCACCCATAGAGATGTGTGTGTTCTATTTTGACCATTGTTTAGTGGCGGCCACTGACCACTGAAAAGTGTCTCGTGTGAACCCGGCCTACTTTTCACACGCTTCACCTGTACTTTGAACATCGCGGTGAGTCCTGCTACGTCGCGTCGGTGTTGCAGCGTCTGCAGCTGAGGCCCTCGTCCACCATCTCTGTCGCCAATGAGCCTCGCGGCTCGAGCTTGTACCTTGTCTAGTAGGGGGAGATACTTGGCGATGGCTCCGCCCCACGCAAGGCACGCATACTCCAGGGAGAATCGCACCTGATCTTCGTAGAGGGCTTCCAGTCCCCTCCTGTCGAGAAGCCATGACATCCTCCGCAGAAATGCCGTGAGGTCTCTCTATCGAGACGCTCGATGTGCGTTTTGAGGGTCAACCTACGGTCATAGGAAAGTCAACCTACGGTCATAAGTGATCCCTAGCTTTAAACTCCATCCTGTTTAATAAGGCTGTATGAGTTTTTAAGGACAGACTCAAAGGCTTTAGAAAGGCAGGAAATCAAAGCTATAGGGCAGTAGTTAGAAGGTATGGAGCGGTCACCCTTTTTAGGGACAGGTTGAATGTGAGCAAACTACAAGCAAGAAGGATAGGTAGAAGTAGAAAGACACAGACGAAAGAGTTTGACCAAGCAGTGAGCGAGTTCGGAATCACAGTTTTTGAGAACAACAGGAAGGACTCCGTCCGGACCGTAAGCCTTCCGAGAATCAAGGCCAGAGAGAGCATAGAAAACGTCATGATGAAGAATTTTAATTTTAGGGAAGAAGTAGTAAGAGGATAGAGGAGTAGGAGCAATATGCCCAGTATCATTCAAAGTAGAGTTGGTAGCAAAGGTTTGAGCAAAAAGTTCAGCTTTAGAGAAAGAAGAGACAGCTGTGGAGCCATCTGGTTGAAGTAAAGGAGGGAAAGGTGAAGAAGTAAAATTGTTAGAGATATTATTGGCTAGATGCCAGAAATGATGAGAAGAGTTAGAGTCGGAAAGACTTTGACATTTTCTATTGAGGAAAGAGTTTTTAGTAAGTTGGAGAATAAATTTGGCATGATTACGGGCAGAAATATATAGGGCATGAGTTTCAGCAGATGGATGGCTATGGTACCGTTTGTGAGCCACCTCTCTATGATTGACAGCACGAGAACAAGCAGAGTTAAACTAGGGCTTTTTAGCTTTTTTATTTGAGAAAGTATGAAGAATGTATAGCTCCATGCTAGATATAATTACCTCTGTTATGCGCTCGGCACAAAGAGAAGTATCTCTGACATGGAAGCAATAATCATCCGAAGGAAAATCAGAATAGTACTGCCTCAGGTCCTCCGACTTAGCAGAGTTGAAATGCCAGAAGCACCTCCGCTAAGGCGGGTCCTGAGACTGCACTGAAGTAATAGAACAGGTAACAGAAATAAGATTGTGATTGGAAGAGCCTAACGGAGAGGAAAGTTTAACAGAGTAAGCTGAAGGGTTGGAAGTTAGGATAAGATCAAGAATGTTGGGCGTGTCTCCAAGGCGGTCGGGGATACGGGTAGGTAACTGCACCAGCTGCTCTAGGTCATGAAGGATAGCAAAGTTAAAGGTTTGTTCACCAGGTTGGTCAGTGAAAAAAAATTTAAGCCAAAACTGGTGGTGAACATTGAAATCCCCTAAAATGAAGATCTCAGCATAAGGAAAGTGAGATAGAATGTACTCCACTTTGGAAATAAAATAGTCAAAGAATTTTACATAGTCAGAGAAATTAGGTGAGAGATATACAGCACAGATGTATTTAGCTAGAGAGTGACATTGAAGTCTTAGCCAGATTGTGGACACGAGAGCAAGTAATGTCGTTACGCATATATGTGCAACAGCCAGCTTTGGATTGAAAATGAGGATAGAGAAAGTAGGAGGGAACAAAGAAAGGGCTGCTGTCAGTAGTCACAGGCAACTGTGTTTCAGTTAGGAAGAGAAAATAAGGTTTAGTGGAGGAGAGATGGTGTTCCACAAATTGAAAATTAGATCTAAAGCCGCGAATGTTGCAGAAATCAAGAATAAAAGTATGAAAGGAAGTGTCAAAACACCCAAGATCGTCGGCAGATGGGCAGTCCGACCTGGGGACATTTGTGGTCCCCTCCCCAGATGGGTTTTTCTTCTTAGCCATTTTTAAAATTTTGATTTCAAGAGAGTGTAAAAGTGTAGTAATGTTATGTAGGTAGTAGAAGAAGTTGTCTTTAGAGAGCAGGCTGCATCTGCTCTCTTGTGCAAGTGAGACACTAAAGGAACCGGGAAGAGAGGACGCGGGGAATCACTCAGTCTGCAGCACTGCCTACATCCCCGAAAATATCTCTCCTGGAGTATTCCACCGGGCAGCAGGTGTCTACTGCCTAATCATATATATATATATATATATATATATATATATATATATATATATATATATATATATATATATATATATATATATATATATATATATATATGCAGTAATCAGTGTGCGGGCATGACAAACCAGTCTCGGGTTCGATTTCCCGATATTCGTTGGCCACTTTTCTAACTTTGCTACTACCGCCGAGTGGCCAAAGATTACCCAAAATTACTGCCATACTATCCTCAAAACGGGACCTGCAATGTTTATATGTTTTAAGGCAGTATAGCAGTTAAGCCTCTCTCGCACTCATCATCAGAGAAAACGAGAGAAATTAGAGGCGTCACTATAAAAATCTTAAAACCTGAGCCACTAACAGGCGGAGGCCGACCATCAATAAGTTTCCATCAATGACTACCGGCCACATAGGTATTTGATGTAAAAAAAAAAAAAAAAAAAAAAAAAAAAATATATATATATATATATATATATATATATATATATATATATATGTATATATATATATATATATATATATATATATATATATATATATATATATATATATATATATATATATATATATATATATATATATATATACACGAGTATATACATATATTCGCTACAAAGAGATCAACAAAAAATAACAAAAATTATCCTCAAGTTGGAAAATATACCCTGTGTTAGGGGGTTTGTGGAGTCGACAAAGTCCTCTGGGATTAGTCAAACGACCCGTCACACAGAATAAAATTTATTGTAGTAATATCCAGGAGAGAGTAGCAAAGGACTGGCGTGAATGAAGGCTGCTCGCTGACTGGTTGAGCTGGGGGCCTCACTCCAGAGACTCTGCCGACTGGCCAGTTGTCATGGCAACGGTTGGGGTTGCCAGTAGCTACTTTTACATAAATGTACCTAGTGTAATTGTGTAAATATGTAATGTTTATGTGATGCCCCCGAGTTGATCTCACTTAGGCCTTACTGAATGTGCCTTCGTTTTGTTATTGTTATAAGATTAACCTGTATTCCCAAGGTGATACTTCATTATATAAATGTTTTTACTCACATATCATTTATAATTTTGTACTATATATTGGTATTATTGTTTATATTGGAATTGCCCCCCCCCAAACCTTCAAGTTCTATACAGTCATCCTCCCAAGTCAGTTTTCTATGGAAAGAAATTAGAATCATATTATATTCACTATTAATATTCATTAACTCGTCAAAATGCCCTCCATAGTCTAATATAATTAACCTACTTAGTTATCTTCTCACAAAACTTTGTTAAGAAATACGTGATATTGCATCATGTTACGTAAGCCCCTACACGCGTCTATCTACGTGATAGAAGTCACGTACGCCAAACGTTCCCCCCCTATATATTAATCCAGAGATCAGGTTCAATAGATAGCTAAATGTTACTTATTCAGCGTCAAAATTAATTTCCTATAAGCTGATAACAATTTCATGTTTCAATAATCAATTAGTAAAAAGATCAAAGGAGGAACATTCCCGAAACCCCCCTTCCCCCTCTTCTCATTCCCGTCTTTTTTCCCGGGGAATCGCGTTAGAAACCATTCACCCCAGCCTCCCATTACAGGTTGGTAAAATCGCTCTCGTAATTTCTCAATATTAGTGAGATCCTGTGCCTCTCAATATCCTTATATAGCCTATAATCTTCCCCATTTGCCTGACAATACATGTAAACCTCTTTTGAGATCTATTATAAGTGGATAATACTAATTTCCTTTCCTTAAAGAAGGACAAGTAATTCCAAAACCACATGGCCCCGCTGTTCCCCCCTAAAATAATATTCCATGGTGTACAATATACTTTTTTTCATTGTACTTTCTATAATATTGTGACTATGTACTAACTCCTGATTTGTGGGAAGTGAATTATCCCCTGTGAGAAACCACACACCCCAGCCTCCCATTACAGGACTCCACCATCACACCTATACAGTGAACACATTTCCCACTATGTATTTGTTAGTAATGTCAAACCACGGGGTGAATTATGCCCCATCTAAGATATTTTTCTTTGTTGTATAAGGGAACCACGTGGGCTTGTTTTAAGATGTAGTCGTATTAATTTGGCCAAAGTATTTTTTTTGTTAGTTCTTCAGGGTAGGAAGGAAATCCAATGTTCGTGGAAGATGAATATGTTCGGGAATGTTGAACCCAGAAAGTAATGTTTTCACCCTAGTTTAGGAAAAATTCCCTGAGAAAAGGTTACTTAACTATTCTCAGGTACAGTTACTAAATTCACAACATTTACAGGGTGACATAATCAGGGAAGGGAGTCAAGGGTATAAAGTTTTTTTTTAGTGTATGAAGAGAGTTGATATCTCTGAATGAGATAAAGGAAGACCAACTCAGTGTGTACTTTTATTGTCGTTTTCTCTGTTGTAAACAGTTAAGCTTCTGATGCCTTAGTGTATGTTTAAGGTATATTCCATCCCAACCAACAGTATCCAAATTGTAAGAGAATAAATACCATTATTTTAACAATAGAGTTGGCCTCGTTTTATAATAACCCCTCCGTTGGTGTGGTAAGGTAAGTGTGGGAAGGTGCTCAACACTATGGAACAGGATATGAAACAGATCCACGTACCCATGTGCCTTATTAAAACTCAGTCCACTCTACCAGCTAGATAAATTGTTAAGTTAGTCCCCCTTCTTTTTGTTGGTCACCTATATTTCCCTGGTAGTAATTATTTTCTCTTTCGAGTATTTTAACTAACCTTTTAGAAAGAAATTAAATTCCCTGAGAATCCCCTAATTCTCATTAAACTTTTATGGGTGGTGGCAGCTTTTCTTTCTTTTTTTTATATGCAGGGAGATAAACAACATCAGGGACCACTAATAAATATTATAATTAATCAAAGTAAATAATTTGTTAATTGCCATAATAGTTCCCTCTTTAGAAGTTAATTTAATGTCAGGGCACCACACTGGTGATCCTTCAGCAGTGAAAGTAAAACAAATTAAATAATAAGAAGAAATATTAATTAAATAATAACAAATTATAAATAACGCCCCCGTCCCCCCCGGGCACCACACTGGTGGTCCTTCAGCAGTGAAAGTAAAACAAATTAAATAATAAGAAGAAATATTAATTAAATAATAACAAATTATAAATAACGCCCCCGTCCCCCCCCCGGGCACCACATTTATGTGACTTAATACACTGGCACATTGCTCGGCCACCAATGACTGTGCCCACACAGGTATAAAAAGAAACAAAGTGTAAGCTAAATGTGTGCAACAAAACATCAAATTCATGTAATAATAAATGTACACATATATACATATAATAAATGAAATACATGAAAATGAAATGATGTTTGTAACTGGACCCTGGTAATAATATAAATAACTGTAATAGAATTTTTAAGAAAAAAAAGAAAGACAGTTGCTCACACTGGATGATGTTAAGATTGAGGAGGAGGGATATGCACATGAACCTTCTTCAAACGATCAATATGAACATATTCAGCACTGTGAGTGTCAGGGTCCATGATCTTAAATTTATTGTTGCGAAGGGCCGAAGTAACGATGTATGGTCCTGAAAATTTAGGGGATAATTTAGATTGGCGCTCAGGACAACGCTTCATGACAGAGTCACCTACGGCAAGGTTAACAAGCTTAGCTTGAGAGTGCCGTTTTCTTATCATCTCCTCACGGGAAGCCTTGAGCCTCTCACGGACAGACTGGTGAACGCGCTGTCTTACCTGTTGAGGAATTTATAGAACCATTGATATATGCTGCAACATGGGGTAACCAGTCTTCCCAAGATTCATGAAAGTTGCCAGCAAAATGACGTAAGACATCCAAAATTTTCTTATTGGTTCGTTCGACCAAACCATTGCTGGCCGGGTGCAAGGCTGTAGTGAAAGTCTGGGTTATGTTGTACTGTTGGCAGATGTTAGCCAGAACTGCATTAGAAAACTCTCTACCATTGTCCGAGAGAAGAACTCTGGGAGTCGTGTAAGGACAAATTAGATGAGAAACAATGGCATGAGCAACAGTAACAGCAGACTTGTCAGGCAATGGAACTAAAATCACGAACCGACTGAAGTGATCAACGCAGACAAGGACATACGACGAACCTTGATGACTACGTGGAAGCTGGAGGAGGTCAATGGCTACGGTGTCGAAGGGAGTAGCAGGTAACGGGTATTCAAGGATAGGAGCTGTCTGCGTAGTACCCTTAGTCTGAGCGCAAGAAAGACACCGAGTGACATAACTCTCTACGTCAGCTCGCAGTTTAGGCCAGAAAAAATTGTGATGTGTGGCGGCTAAAGTCCTGTCACGTCCTGGATGTCCAGCCTGAGGTGTGTCATGCACAAGTTTAAGTACCGTCTCTACCAGTGGAGGGGGGATGACAAGATGAGTGACAGTGTCAACTTCAATGGATATTCTGCGGCACAGAATGCCATCCCTGAGGAAAAACTGGGAGAAGGGTACAGGCAATTTTGGTCCAGCATGGTTATCACCAGATTCCAGAGCATATATCACAGTCGACCACATGGGATCGTCCCGTTGTGACCTAGAAAGCTCTGTAAGAGAGAAATTATTAATCTCTTGGACAGCAGCAACAGAGACGTTACGTGAGAGAGCATCAACTGCTGTGTTAGCACGTCCCGGTAGGTACTTGAGAGTAGGGTTGAACTGCTGAATGGTGATGAACCATCTGGCCAGTCGACCGGTAAGGTTCCTGGTCTGAAAGAGAGATGTCACCGCAGAGTGGTCGGTGTACACTGTAATATCATACCCAAAGATGATATCTCTGAAATGCTTTAGTCCCCAGATCACTGCCAAGGCCTCAAGGTGTGTCACTGAGTACTTACTCTCAGCTGAGGATAACACACGACTAGCATAGGCAATAACTTGTGGGTGATGGCCTTCTTTTTGCTGCATGAGCACAGCACCAATCCCAAGGCCTGAAGCATCAGTGCACATAATGAAGGGGATTTGGTAGTCTGTAAAGGTCAAATCTGGAGCATGAGTAAAGGCATGTTTGAGTGTATCGAAACTCTGTTGGTGCATGTCGTGCCACTGAAATGAAACGTCTTTCTTCAGAAGGCGAGTGAGCGGTGAGGCAATCGACGCAAATCCTTTTACAAAGGCGCGGTAGTAACCAACCAAACCAAGGAAGGAACGTACTTTGTCGGTGGTCGTGGGTGTGGGAAAATTCTTGACAGCTGACACTTTGGCGTCAGAAGTGTGGATTCCATTCTGATCCACAACATGTCCCAAAAATTCAATACGAGACCTGAAATATTTACATTTTTGTAAGTTGAGTTTAAGTCCTGCATCAGAGAGTTTATCAAAGACAAGTCAGTTTTTCAAAGTGACTGTCCACATCACGGGAAACAACAATCAGGTCGTCCATGTATACAAAGAGACCATTCCCAATGATGCCAGAGAAGAGGTGATTGACCATCCGCTGGAATGTAAGCGGTGAGTTGCGCAAGCCCATTGGGGTGCGAAGCCATTCGTAGTGACCGTTGTGTGTGGAGAAGGCAATTATCTCCCTAGACTTTTCGTCAAGGGGAATCTGGAAAAAAACGGTATTACACGGTATTACCACTGCAAATAGACTGGAGAAGATCACTGAGGACAGGAAGTGGGTAATGGTCAGGGACCGTAGCAGCATTCACTTTCCTGAAGTCAGTCATTGGGCGATACGATCCGTCTTTTTTCTTCACAAGAAAAAGAGGTGAATTCCACGGTAAGTACAACTCCTGGATGACTCCTTGTTCAAGATAATCGTTCATAAGTTCCTCAACTACAGCTCGCTGGCTATATGGTTGGCGATAAGAAGGGACGTAGGACGGTTGAGCATCTACCTTGAGCACAATGCGGTGTTTGGCAGTATGCGTAACACCAAGGTTCTCCCCGGGTAAGGCAACGGCATTTCTGTGTTTGGTTAGGAGGTCAAATAGACGAGGCTTAGCCTCTGCATAATCTTGAGCCACCACAAAAGAAGCAAGCTTGTCCACGGAGGCAGCTGCAGTAGGCATGGTTACTTCACTCTGAGTGGAAACACCAGCAATAACTTGTGGGGCATCCTCCAACGACAAAGGGTCATACTGATCAAAGTTGCCAAGCAAAGTTCCATCCCTGAGAGTTATGGGGGAGCCCGTGACATTAGTGACAAGTGTATCGCACTGTAGAAAGTGTAACTTCCAGTGCAAGGCGATGGATGCGAACAATGTCAGGTGAGGACAATACACAACTGCCGACAGGGGCGCCTTTGAGACGAACAGTAAGTCGTGAAGCAGAAGTAGGTCCAATGTACTGGTCACCTATAACAATGGCTTGTACAGGGCATGAGGAGGGAACAGCACTTTGCAAGCCCTCAGTGACAACCTGTTGTGGGTTCGTCGAAGAGCATGCCGCTTGTACAGCATTGACTGGAATGTGAGATACAGGTTTAAGCAATGGTGTAGGTGTTTGCATAGCGTGAATGAGTTCCTCTGTAAATATTGCATTCTTGTTAGGTTAACATCAATGATGTGAGTGCAGAGAGAATCTAGGCCAAGGAGGCCGTCACAAGACAATGCAAACTCTGAAATTATGTGAAATTTAAGTTTAAGGACACTGGAGTGCTGAGCAAAGGAAATGGGAAGAGTTACAGTACCCAAAACAGTTAATGAAGAGCCTTGAAAACTACTAAGTGAAATGTCTGAAGGACACAAGTTAATATCATGGTGTTCTTTTAAGGCTTTGAATGCAGTTAAACTTAATAAATTGCAAGAAGCACCAGTGTCTATCCCTAATGCAATGGGAGTATCCTGCACATAAGACTTGATAGTCATCAGTGAGGAACAAGCAGCAACAGCTGAAGGTATACAAAACTGCTTGGATGAAGTGCTTGTAGCTGTAGTTAAGGTGGGTTGTTTAGGGGTGGGCGCGAGGCTTTCCCCGAAGGCTTATGCAAACCAGCCGTTGCAGCCTGATTGTGTTTCAGCCGCAAAATGGTGTAACACTCCTCTGTGGTATGATTGCAATACTCGTGAATGTGGCAATATTTAGGCACAGGCTGCGGAGGAGCCAGCTGCATTGTAAGGGCATGAGATGCTCTAGAATCACAAGTATTTTTGGACGGTGCGACTGAGTGGTGCGACGATGGCTGAGAAGTAGCAGCAGGCGCACTAGAACTTCCAGAAGATGGAAAGAGGTGCCTACATGCTTCCTTGGCAGCCTGCTTTTTCCTCTGGAAACACTGAAGAAACTTATGTCCTCTTTTACCACAAAAGGTGCAGAGTGGTGAGGAACGAGTCGACTGACTATGAGAGAGAGGACGAGTCCCCATAGAGCCACTAGAAGGAGGTGGAGGTGAAGAGACTGCATTGTCTAGCTTAACAGGAGCAACAGGTACAAGTGGGGCCTTAGGAGAATCCCGGAGTTTCTTGCTGAATTTGGACACGAAGGCCATCAGAGACTGACCTGGCTTGAAATCAAGAGTAGACGCGATGCGTCGTTCCTGTGGAGCAAGGTACATTATGTAGTTCTGAAATTCAAAAACAGTACGTAGCCTGTCAAGAGATATTTTCCCATTCTCCGACCAGTTAGCTGACTGAAGAGCTGCTATAGCCTCGTTAGCAAAGTCAGCAGCATGAGTTTGACCTCTTAGAATATCTAAATTACTTAAGTCAGTGGTGAATCTGCAAGTCTGAAAGACCACTGAAGTGAAGCGTCATCCTGAGAAGTGCCAAATGTAGTTAAAAAGTTTTCTCTGAATTTAGTATAAGAACATCCTATAACAGTAGTGTTGAAGCAATTACCACGCATCATTATCGTTGCCAAACTGTCCTGAACAAGCTGTGACCTAATAAAGGAAATTTTATCAGCATCCTGCACAATACTTGAATTTCTCATAACATCCTCACACTGCTATATAAAGGCTAACGGAGAGTGAGCTGAGTCATCTCCGGAAAAAACGTTTTAAGGAAGGTTCCTGATGGAAAAGCTTAATAGTGGGAGTGTTGACAGCAGGAAGAGATGAAGAAGTCTGAGGCAGGTGTATGAATGAACCAGAGACAGGTGGAGATGATGAGCGAGACATCCTGATGGTGTGTGTGTGAGCCACTGCCTGAAAATTTTTTTCAAGAACGAAGCTGGTGATTATACATACGCAATATACAAAATGAAAAATAAAAAATTGCGTAGTCACAGGTAAAGTTATGACACACAAAGTTACTATAAAAAAAGGATGAGAAAAATTATTACCAGAGACCAGCTACTCACGGATCGATGATTCGATGAGTGAAGGCACGGAAAGGTAGAACATTTCAGCAGAAGGATAACACAAGGTTACTTGTTTGCAGACTTAAAAATGCAGATGACGGCACGGGTCTGTAAGCATTGTTTACAATAAGTACATGTATATAGATAAGTCACCCTTAAAATCACTTAAAGAAAATGGTAGTTTCTATGTTTTTGTATGTTCAATGTTTATGGCTAACTTATCTTGTTTGTGTTCAGTTGTGAGTTTGTTGTTTGAGTAGAATGTATGTTTGTGCGTAATGTATCACCGATGTATGAGTGAGTATCATGTAGATGTTAACACTAATATAATTATGTGTACACAATGTGATTTGTTTGTGGAAAAACACTTCAAACATATATGTAGAAATGTGGAAAAAAAAAACGCTAATGAGTACACACAAAAGGTGAAGTGCATAGAGTCAAGCACAAAAAATAGGGTGATACACTGGGAAGTATACAGTAGGTTTACCCATACTCAAAAAATGTAAATATTTTCACAGGCAAATAAGTGTCAACAGCCAATGAGTGTGTGTCTGTATTTATGACGTCAAGTCACGAGGGAACGCTAACCTAGATGCCGCCAATCACTCACTCTGGCAAGGAGTGACGTCAGAACGACAACAGCCAATGGAGACCAGGCTTGAGAGATGACGTCAGTGACGCCAGCCAATCACAACACAACACCACTGGGAGGAAGGCAAATGCGCGCCAAATTCCCGAATAATAGCTGACACAAAAAAAAATAAGTGCCCAGAAAAAATATTTAAAAA